>VDFB02324815.1:0-44772 GCA_007258455.2 Sequoia sempervirens
TGAACACCCCTAGACCCTTAGGTCCATGATGAACAACTTTTATTTACACAGTTTACCCATACGAGGTCCTGAAACCTAGAGGAACAAATAAGTCCTAAGAGAGATGACTAGGTTTTTGAAGGTCTAGTTGATGAAAACAATCGCCACAAATAATATAAAAGACATAAAAAAATATTTTACAAGGGAAATAGGCTTAGAAAATCCTTGGATAACCCTAATTAAGAGGGTTAAGATTCTATTTTTTTATGGGAACAAGGCCACCCAAACACAAGACCAAGCTGCCCATATAGTGATAGGCAATTCTATGCCTACCATCCCTCATAATCAAGCCACCCCATTGTCAACTAGACCACCCTAGTATGATACCAAGTTGTCCCATTGATGACAAGACTTCCCAAAGACACTTAGAAACATTTTGGGTGAGTTTAGAGACTCCTAAGTATATTAGGTCGCCCAAAATCACTATAAGACACTCAAGTTGTTTTTAAATCCAAAATAAATGTTCCTAAGTTCATTTTAAACTTACAAGGCATAATTACATCATCATACATTATTGATCATGCTCAAAATTAACACTAAAATTTGAAATCTAATTACAATCTGCCTCAAGATAGTGGTTCATTTGCAAATTATATTACAATTACTTTGAATTTGCATAAGAAGAGGACTCAAATGTCCTTCAAACATCAAATTATATTTAATTGATCTAATTGTAAAGAAAAATAATAAAATAAGGGGAAATATTGATTTTTCCACTGCTCCTCAAACCTCTGAACCCAATGGTGGTTTCCATGCCACCCTATCGCGTGAAACCAACAAGGTTCACTCCCACCATCCTAGGAGATGGTAACATGGGAAACAAGCACAAAACTCATTCCAAACACATGGGGAGAGAATCAAACACATTCCATACATGAAGAGAACACTCTACATACACATCATATACCAAATAATCATCCAAAACATGTCATCACTTGGTAAAATCACCATCCACATTGGGAAAACTCACCAATTTCACATAAAAATTCCACATTGGGATGATTCACCAATGCCACATCATGTAAACATCATGGGATAATCTCACTATAAGGGTACCACAAGGATCATCATTGGGATAACTCACCATTGGCAGATCACACACACACAAGATATTATGGTAAGATGCTAGAGAGCTAGTTAGGGAGTGCCATAATGGTGCTTGAAGGTATGGAACCCATGGAACCTAGAAATCCTCTCATATGGATGAGGATACTTGATATTACAAGACCCAATATCTTTGAGCTGGCATGTCTTCCTAAACATCCTTAGTTTGTACTAGCACTCAAGGCATGAGAGGGGCATCCATTATCTTAATCAATTACCCATGTTTCATTGATTATCACTTGATTAGATGACTCCCCACCCATGATCAACCTACTTACCACTTTGGGTCAGGTACATGTTGGGATCCACTCTTGTAACCCTCTCTAATACCTTATTCCTAGGCTCTTCACACTCTCAAATGAGTGTCACAAAAACCAATGCAAAAATCTAAGTTTTTTCCAAATCTAATGACGTTTTTCCACAAAATCTATTTTCACATTTCACGAAGTACCATCTTTTCAAAACATTCATAAACATCCATTTACATGAATTTTTTTTGAATTCTATCAATATTTTTACAAGGCAAAAATTGACATTTCCCAAATCCACCATTGAAATTTCATGAAATATTGAAATTTTGAAAATCCAAAATCTAAAAATACCCTTTGGCGGAAAAAGTGCCCAACACCCTTTTTAAGCTATAAAACATGCATTTTACATAATTCCCAAAAATAGGCATTATAACCTTGTATTTTGGAAAATCCCAAAATTTTTATCAAACCAACAAAAAGAACAAGCAATTTTTTAAAACAAATTACATTGGGAGGTGGCTACACCCCCCCAATCCTGTTCCAATATTTAAATTTAAGATAAATTGGCTAAATTAATTGAAACAAGAAAAATATCTCAAACACAATCAAATTTTAAAATGAAGAGTGTGTTACACATGCCAAACAAGAGCTTGCAAGGATCGGTAAGCACAATCCCCTAATGATTCCTAACCCAACGAATTCAACCTCGTTGAATTCTTCCACCAAATGCACTCCCAATAATCAAATCAATTTTCTTCTCAAAGTAAAACATTGCATAATGAAATAAAACCCCCTTTTTCCTTTTTACCCTTTTTCTAATTTCAAATTAAACAATATAAAATTTATTTTCCATTTCTAAATTTGTAATCCCTTCCATTTTCCCCAAAATCCCAATACACATTTAAATTCATTCCTGAATAACATACATCATTTAATCCATATAAGCATATTCATTTAAATTTACAAAAATCAAAATTCAAACAAGATAATTAAATCACACATAATTCGCAATTCCCAACCCACTAAATTTTTATAGTATAATTAAGCAATATCTTATTTCATTTCCACTCTCATTCTATTTTCCCCCTTTATTGAAACACAAATAATATTTTAATAATAAATATAAAAATCATTGAAATTCCTAATATTTCATTTGCAAAAATATAGAATTTAAACCATTAATTAAATCAGTCATTCATGACACATACGGATTCCAAAATAACTCTTAAATCATATCCGGGTTCACATAAGGTCAAGTTTGACACATACCATACTTGATTCAAGTACGAACAAGGAATGGATAGGGAGGCCCAATGTGACATCTCTAAATTAACGACCATTAGGGAATAACTTAGACTTGTGTAGCCAATTGGAGAAATAACCCTATACCTATAACCATTCAACGTAGTCAAGGGTACCTACTCAATGTATATATAGTTGAAGCACAACATAATCACCCAACATGGTTCAATAGCATCTATACATTGGCCATATAAATCATTTTTCTAAACATCAATAATCAGGAGTACATTCAATCATAGCATAAATATTGCATATCACTGAACTAGAGTATAATGATAAATCAAACATGTAAACGTAAAAAATACCAATAACCTACATGTTGAGGAATCTCATCTCAAACATACAATGGGTCATACACACCTTTCAAATCCATAAAATAATCACCACAATAATCATGAGGAAATGGTGAAGCTAAAACATCAATCTCACATTAACAAGATGTAAACGAGAAGGATACTACATCCTCCCCCACTAAAATTAGGCTTATTCTTGGAATCCTGCATAAAGAAAGGATAGGTACACCTAGTACATGATCCTTCAAACTCATCATACTCACAAGATCAATCCTCTAGACTCTCACCAAGTCTAGGCATCAACACACACAACACACAAATCTAGAGGTCTGCAAGCTTAGTGACCACCTGCCACTAGGTGCACAACCACCTCAGAGATCACCGCAATAGCTTCACCAACTGCCACTGCAAATTATGGCAAAGACCAACTACTGGGTCCAACAACACACAAGGCTAGAGGTAACACTACCTCACTTCCATGCTTACCAAGAACATGCCCCACTTCCAACTATGACACACACTATGAGGTTTTCCCTTTGTACCACTTGGAAAAAGCGAGGATTTCTTAAACACACTAGCTTCTCAATATGAAACTAGGAACCAAATAGGGGTTATTAAAGTCAAGAATCTAAGAAACTACCTCTGAAAGGCATAAGCACTCCCAAACAACGAGGCTTAGAAACCCCAAAACTCACACTACAACCACAAAGGAAGCAATTGAACACTAAGCATAAGAGAAAAACTCATATTTTATACTATCATGATGCTCAACAATGACCTACCCAAGGGTTAAAAAGCCCAATGATATTATGAAATCATGATTGAAAAGGCAACCAACAACCATTATAGGGCTCAAACACTAAGAACTCTCCAAGAGAATATACAAGATAGCCAATTCCTCAAACAAAAATTGTGCCTTCTTCTAGCCTTAAGCTACGAACACCACTAAACATCCAAGGAGAAACTCCTAAAAACCACCATGACAACCTAAACTAGTCACTTAACAAGGATATCCATATGTAATATAATAAAATAAACACAATACTATGTGTCGAAGCACTTGCTAACACACCTTCATCTACACTATGTCAAACATGAGTGTAGCTATGGAAATCATGTACCAAATGACACATTGTGCATCTTCATGCAATAAAATAACCTAGATTTTGATGCCCAAGACACCTTTACAAACACTCAGCTAATGCCAAGACAAGACAAAGCACACACAATTGGTGGACTAAATCACACCCAACCATTTACTAGAAAATAGATTCAGGTACAATGCAAACACAATTATCCACATAAGCCAATCTCAACTCAGAGAAAATAGAATTCCACAATCACTCTAATACATATATTTGAATACACTTCACACAATGCTAAGCACAAGAACATTTACATGCATTGAATCCACTCAAAGATAGAAAACCATATGTATACAAGCATTTCACAAAATTTCTAAATACCACACAATAGCGACTTCCATTTCATTATGATATAAGATTTTTGATGCAATATGATTCTAATTAACACAAACACCAAGACTTAGCACATTCTCTACCATCTACTCCCTTGTACATTCCATCACAGGTTCATAATGAACATGATAGGGAATAAAATGTAACATAGAATAGGGCCAACAATCGTAAAATTTAGAATAGCCACCACAAAGATAAAATACAACCCAAGAGGGATAATTATCAATTCTACTAATAAATAATAAAATGCATGTAATTAAATAATAATCCAAGTGTAACCAAGGGCCATGAACTAGATATATGGAAAAATTTGGTGACTAGACCAACCATAAGAAAATTAAAAATTCAATATCAATCCATAATCAATGATTAGAGAGTTCATCAATAACCAAAATAAAGAATAAAAATTGGAAAACATGATTACAAGAATTGAGTGACTAGTATTAGCCACATTTAAGGGAGTAAGAGTTTCATGACACCTTGGGAGTACAACATCCAAAGTGTGTTAGAGATATAGCATGCTTAAACACAATACAAACATAAATCACCAATTTCACTCAACCATGCCAATGAGAATCACACTAACCAAATTTACTTCATCAAGAAATGATCATGTTATGATGCAAGAAGGCATATGTAGGGTTCACTATGATATCCATAATTTCTATCCAAACAAGGGTAGGGCTTCACCCAAGCACCACTTTCATAAGGAATTTACAACCATAATAATGACACACACATTACTCACATCATGCATCACTACCACATGATAAAATAAAATGACATCCACATCATCCATAGGGCACATTTCAACCAAGGCTCTAAGCCAACCAACATAATACTCCTAAAAACACAATTTCATTTAATAATTAAACATGCACTCTGTAGTGTATAAAATTGTACTATTTTCTAAGTGAAAGTACAATTTCACACTTAATTTGGACCTATTTTAGTGACCTCATATGCATTCTTAACCTTCAAAATAGGCCCCTAATTCCCTTTATTATGCATCCAAAGTCCTATTTTTATCATTTTTTGACACCATAATACACATTGAACAAATGCATTTAATTAATTAAAGGCCCCGAAATAAATGAGTCTTGGAGATTTAGGTTAGAACCCATTCGACCTTGGGAAACTGGGTCTCCTATAAGTGCCAAAACCCAATTTAAAATATATTTTTGATGGAATTTTAATGTTCAAAGTTCAAGTTTCAAAGGTCGGCTATCGAGATCTAATATTTGGGAAATTAGAGAATAAGCCTATAAAGCCCAGTCTTTTCACCATTTCAAACTCGGTTGACAAGAGATTGAGAAGATATTAACAAGATTATCACTCAAGATCAAGGAGAGAACATTCAGGCAAGAAAAGTTGAAGTACTGGAGCATCATTTCATTTGTTTTTGCAAGTCTTCAAGCTCATTTTTCCAAGAAAGATCAAGCACTGTTCATGATTTGAAGATTGATGCCAAACACTATCCCAACCTTCTCAGATTTGCTAGTTAATTATTGTTTCTGATAGTGTTATCATAATACTTCATATTCCAAGTGTTAGATCTCATAGGTTTTATTTTAATAATACTTTTATATTTCTCCCAAAACTATTGTTCAATCATTTTTGTCACAAGGAAGCCAAGGGAGCATAGTGTCCAAAACCTAGGGTCGAATCTCCTTAAGGGTTGCAAATCAATTCTAATCATTTGTAGCACTATCCCTCTTCCTAATAAACATGGGAAAGGTGTATATGCGATTAGGTGGACACCCATTTTTTCTTTGGCATATATCCCCTTATCACACTTTCCATTTTAGGGAAGATCCCCTTTCCTTTAGTTTCATTTTGGTGAACCTGATGTGAATAAAAAACACAACCTTTTGATAACATTACCTGTGAAAGTTGGAAAAATTACATTGCAAACTCCTATCCATGTCATGCCTCAAGATATCTCATATAATCTTCTTTTGGGTAGGCCATGGATTGATGAAATGAATGGAGTCCCTTCAACCCTTCATTGTTTAATGAAGTATGCTTATAAGAATAAGGTCTACACAATCAAAGCTGACCTCCAATTAGAAAGTTGCTTGTAAACTAAGAATGATAAAGAAAGTCCTTTGAAAAAATTAATACCAACCTCACAAGTAGAACTCATGCAAGAGGAAGAAAAAGAGAAATTTTTTGCAACAATTACAAAGTTATTGGATAATAATTGGGGTTCATTGGATTTCACAGGTACATTTATGGGAGAGTATAAAATCAAAACAAAAGCAACAAAAAAAGAAAAAGGAACAATAGTGATGTCAACACAACACATGGTGGAACCATCAACAAAATCCAACTCAAAATTTTTAGAAGAAGACACAAGTTACACAACAAGTTATGATGACGTTGATCATGAGAAACCCCCATCTTTGAAATCAATGGAAGCTCTTTATGGGAGAGGATATCAAATCTTGAAGCAACTTGGTTATAGTGGAAAAGGATGTGGTGTGAATGAACAAAGAATTTGTGTCCCTATAGAGCCTAACATACAAGAAACAAAAAGTGGTCTTGGCTATTGTCCTTTGAAAGCATCGAAAAATCCTTCACTCAATATCAACACTATCATGCACGATTCTCCTAAGACAACCCTCACATTGATGCATCATGATTTAATAGATACCACAACTGTTGATATTATTATTGACCATTTTCAAAAGTATGAAGCTTTGGCATAATTCTTAAGAGACTATGATAATTTACCAACTCATCATCACAATCAAAGATTATGTTATGCATTAAGTGCTATAGGGTACTTTGGAAATGAAGCTAAAGCCAACAACATTGAACAAGATGAAGAAGAACAAATTCTTGAAATTCCAAGTCAAAGTGCATTACTTGTGGGAGATATAATTAACATACCAATGGACACATCTAATGAAGAAAAAGTGATTCAAATAGGAAAGTGCCTTGATGATGATGAACAAGAGAACATGCAACACTATTACATGAATTTCTTGAAATTTTTGCTTGAACTTATTCAGATATGCTAGGTATTGACGCTAAGATAGTTACACACAACATTATACTTGATCAGGATGCTAAACTATTAAGACAAAAGATACTCAAGATGAATCCTAAGATAGAATTATTGGTTAAGGTTGAAATTGAGAAGCTCCTAGATGCTGGCTTTATCCACCCCATCGATTATTCACCATGGATTTCAAACATTGTAGCAATGGAAAAGCCTGACAATCGTATTAGGATGTGTACGAATTTTCATGATCTTAATAAAGCATCTTTGAAAGATTATTTTCCCATTCCTAATATTGACATGATAGTAGATTCAACCGTGGGCCATGCCTTATTATCATTCATGGATGGTTTTGTAGGATATAATAAAATTTTAATCAATCCTCAAGATCAATACAAGACATCATTTACCACACCTTTGGGAAAATTTTGTTGGGTTGTAATGCCTTTTAGATTAAATAATGATAGTGCAACATATCAAAGATCTATGACATTGATATTTCATGATTACATGCATAAAATTCTGGAAGATTATGTTGATGATATTATAGATAAATCCTTAACTTGTCAAGAAAATGTTAAAATCCTTTGAAAGATCTTTGAAAGGATGCGTAAGTACAACATGAGATTGAATCCGAAAAAATGTGTCTTTCGTGTGGAGAGTGGAATTCTTTTGGGTTTTATAGTGTCCCATAGAGGCATTGAGGTGGAAACAAAGAATATTGATGCTATCATTAACATGCCACCTTCAAAGTGCATTTGTCAACTATGTAGTTTACATGGAAATATTCAAGCTATCTGTCATTTTATGGCATCTTTGGCAGATGATAATTTACCTTTTACCAAAATTCTTAAGAAGGAATCAAAATTTAAATATTGAGGATTGTAAACAAGCTTTTGAAAGTTTGAAAGAGTGTCTAGCTAGTCCTCCTATTTTACAACCCGCTACTCAAGGAAAGCCATTAGTCCTTTACATATCAACATATACCCATGCTCTAGTAGCAATGTTGGATCAACAAGATGACAATGGTAAAGAACATCCTATTTATTACATTATCCAAACTTTAATTGATTACAAAACTCGATACAAAACAATAAAAAAACAATGTTTGGCCCTTGTGTTTGCTACTAGTAAGTTGCAACACTATTTACTAAATGTAGAAGTGCATGTTGTTATATAGTTTGATCCTCTAAAACACCTCATTGCTAAAACAAACTTATCAATATGCTTAGCTAAATGGGTTATGTTGTTAACTAAGTTTTATCTTAAATTTATCTCTCAAAAGGAAATCAAAGGGCAAGCCTTGATTGACCATTTATTTGACTCTAATTCTCCATTAATATCACCTAATACAGACTCATTCCTGATGAGAGTGTGTGCACAATTGAAAAGGAAACATGGGAATTGTACTTTGATGGTTCTAAGTGTCAAACTGGCTCTGGAGCAAGGGTTATATTAAAGCCACCTTCAAGAAAGCCTATTCCCTTATCTTACCATTTAAATTTCCTATGTACCAACAACACTATAGAATATGAGGCTCTAATTGTTGGAATACACATAGCCTTATCCTTAGGTATTCAAAACATTCACATATTTTACGATTCTCAATTGGTCATTAACAAATTAATGGATCCTATCAAACGAAACATGATAAATTAGCCCAATATAAAAACCTCACAATGACATTGCTTGAATGCTTTGAGTAATATACCATTGACAATATTCCTTGAAAGGATAATTGGAATTCAAATGCAACGACAAGTGTCACTTCCCTTGTATCTCCTGACGACCCTTCTATGGATTTCACATTTGTTGTCCATATGATTACCAAACCATCAATAGATGAAAAAGTGAAAGAAGCATTAGTGACCAATATTGAAGCCTTTATTGAATGGTACACACTGATATTTAATTATTCAAAAGAAGGTACCTTTCCTGAACCAACCTCTAAAAACACTAAAGATTACATTCAGAAGCTTGCTACTAGATATGTAATCTAGCAAATGTCTTATATAGACAATCCTTTGATGGTCTTTTACTTAGATTTCTTAAACAATCAGAGATCCCTATAGCCTTTGAGGAAGCTCATGCTACTACTTGTGGGGGACATTTTGGGGGGATATTGTTAGTTCAAAAATTAATTTGCATAGGATATTATTGGAGAGATATGGAACAAGATTGTTTTGATCATGTTAAGAAATGTCACAGATGTCGGGACCATAAAAAATTTGATTCACACTCCCGTATCCAAACTTTGTGCCCAAATTCCTATTTGTCCATTTTTAGTTTGGGGTTTAGATCTCATTGGAAAGATATCCCCCCTCTCTTCTTCTGGACATAAGTTTATAATTACCACCATAGATAATTTCACAAAATAGGTAGAAGCCATTCCTCTTCGTTCCACAACTGTTGATGCAATTTGTTATTTCATCTTGGAACACATTATTGTTCGCTTTGGTCTTCCTTTCGCATGAGTTTCAGATAATGGTACACCATTTATGAACAATGATGTGAAGAATTTTTAGAAACATTTCAATTTCAACACCGTTTTTCAACACTTTATTACCCACAATCTAACGGTCAAGCGAAAGAAATAAATAAAACACTTGAACAAATCTTGCGGAAAACTGTAAGTAAACATAATAAGGATTGGTGCACTCAATTATCGCATGCATTGTGGGACTATCACACTAGTATTTGAACATCTATAGGAAACCCACTTTATAATTTGGTCTATGGCGCTAACACATTAATGCCCTTGGAGTTTGAAATTCCTTCATTGTGGATTGCTCTTTGAGGACTTATTGATGATACCACTTATAAAGAGAAATAGTTGCAACTTGTTGAAATGTTTGATGAACAACACATTAATTCTCTTGAGCATCTTCAAGCCTATTTGAAAAGAATGCAGGGTAGTTACAATGATAATTTCATCCCTCGCCCATTTAACAAAGGTGATTTAATATTATATAAAAATCAACACAATGTTAATGCCAATCTGGGTGAAAAAGAAAAGTTTAGTTTGAATTGGTTAGGCCCTTATGTCATTCAAGGGAGCTATGGGTCTAGTGCATATACATTAATAAAAATGAACAGTACACCTCTTAAAGAACCTATCAATACTGCACATTTGTGCAGATATTACACTTAACATCTCTTTTGAATAGTATGTATATTAAAGCATGTTGTTAGAATTAGTAGATAGTTTTCTATTTTATCTCCCATTGCTTCATTCTTGACAAAAAATCCTTGTGTGTCTTGAATTATAGAGTAATTGTTCATTAGTTGGATTATTACTTTCTTTTACATGCTATTTAGTTTCATGTATGTTGTGTTAAATTAGATCATTACATGCATTTAATTTTCCATAATTAGATCAAAAGAGCATTTAATTTAATATGATTACAATTAATCCAAATGTTCTATCTAAATAAACATAAGTGTTTAGGTTAGATCACATATATAAAGTTAGATCATGAAGAAATTTATTAAATAATCTACACCAAAATTGTTTAATAGATCACATTGAAATATAATCTAAATAAGAACACATAAAGAAACAAAATGTTTATATATATTAATCAGAAAGGTTTATACACATGATCTCCATAATGTGGCATAATACAACATAAATACATCTAATAGGGCTTGTGACTGCTAGATCCCTTGAGGATTGGTGGTGGTCTTTGCTGGGAGATAGTGGATTGTGAGCAGCTCATGGAACTAAACCAATCTCATAGACCTTAGAGCTCGCCCTTCGCAACGAATGCACGTATGAGTGTTGCAATACGCTTTTACTCCACCCGATCCCTAACAACATGTAGTCTCACTTGATCTGTCTAAACTCTAGCAAGCTCTCCCTGTAGTCTATCGATCTTTGTCTATATGATAGCCACTAACTCGCTCTCAGATAGAACTTGAGTGGCTTAGAGCTCCTCATATGTAGCTTAGAGCTCTGTAAATGTAGTGCTCGATTGCTCCTCCCAAAATCTATAATCCTCAAGGATCCTCATAGCCTCCTCACATGCTATCCTCCACCATACTAAAGGCTCAAATAAGTCTACATGGTGCTCCGCCATAGGTGGTGGCCCATGCTCTACTCATGTAGCCTATTGTGGGGGTAGGATGAGGTCCATCTGTGTGATGATCTGTTTAACGAAATATTGCCACTCCTAGATATCACTTGCAACAAGTAAAACATAAAATACATTAGAACATGATATAATAAGAAATTCATAATTAGAATTTAACACATAATAAAAATAATACATCATTACCTAGGTCATCATCCCGCTGATTAGGGTCCTGATGGGTAGGAAGTGTGGAAGGTCCAGCACCACTGCTCCCTCCATGGTCATGAGATACCATGCCTGCTATGCTCACTAGTCATGATGGGGTGATTTTGGGAGGAACTAAGGGTCTCTCCTTAGGGCATCTACAATATCCATTGGCTTAGCAAGATCATCTCATCAACTACTTTGCCTTCCCCCTCCTCCTCCTCATGATCATATACCATCTCAACTACTCTATCCTCATCCTCTGTGTCCCCATCCATGGCTCCATCCTCTCTCTCATACTCATGAGCTAGAAGAGGTCTAGTGTCATCAACAGGGTGCTATATAGAGAAGACTACTGCAGGCCATGCTCCCACCCACCATTACTCATAGGTTATCATAGCACCTACATCATCCTGATTTGATGCTAGGCATGTCAAGATCCTCGTCTATGCTACTCATAGGTATGTAGGTCGTGGCCTAGGAGGTACTTTCCTCTACCCAAACTACCTCATGATATGATCATAGTAGAATGATGAGACTATATAATCATGCCACCCCAATAAGAGCCTATCTCGCTTTATCCTAACAAGTTTTTGTGTGAGATTTGGTCATTGTGGTATGGTCTTGTATGGTCTCCATACTATGTCATCCTCATCGAGCTGATTAAACATAATCCTCCAATACTACAGGTCCCCAACCTAGAAAATCTGTCTCAATGTGTAGCTAAAAGCCCAAGGGTAACGAATGACCACTACCATGGGATAAACTATTGTCCTTGTGCACGTGATATGCTCAAATTCCCGCACCTATAATAGCTTACAGTGTACCATGATGTGTAACTCCCTATGTATAAAAGAACGTAGATCATAATACAAATGAGCTAACATACTATGACCCCAAGAATAAATGATCTGATGTCACTCCATCTGCCGAATGGTATGTATGAGGCCTCCATCTAAGTGTGTTCCTTGTCCATCTAGAACCAATTCCAAAGCTACTGTGATCACCATAATACATCATAATAAGGGTGCGCGGGAGTATAACATCCACTCTAGCTCGATGCAAGGTCCCATGTGCTCTACAACTGTAGGGTGACCAAGACAATACTAAATATCTTCTCGCATTTGTCGATATGTCTACCCCTCCTCAAAATAGATTTCTTGTCCACGGATGGGTATCCTGAAGATCTGATGAACGTCCTCCAATGTAACTGTCATCTCACCTGAAGGTAGCTAGAATGTGCACATATTGACATTCCATCTTTCGATGAGCGCCATCAACATAGCATCATGATACCTCATGGGAGGCATGAGGTAGATCCAAAATAGGCTGGTCTCACGTAATATCTTGACCTCCTCCTCAGATAGTCAGGTCACCTACTCCTGAAGAAGGGTAAAAGGATGGCCACCTAGGCGCTATCATGCACATGATGGAACCTTAAAAGACAAAATAATTCATCAATAATACACCTAAAAAAGTTAGTAAAACCATTAAAAGTATAATTAATCTATCTTGGGACGCTTTGGCCAAAACTGGACACTTGGGCCATTTTTGGATAGGGGGTCCAAGACGCTTTGCGCCAAAATGGGATGCTTTGTGACAATTTTGGACTGGGTCTAGAACCTCTAAAAATGCATTAAAAAATATGTAGAACATAAAAACAAAGCAACATAGAGTGTACAATGGACTCATCATGCACAAGAACTCATCTCGTGCAACCTCCTCTCACAAAATATATAATCTCGGGGGGCCAATATGCTTGTCAGCTAGGCATGTCTACTCCTCTCTACAACACTATAATTTTCAAAATGTAGATATCAAAATGATAGTTACAATTGCTATTTTCATTAACATATAGTCAAATTTATTAAAAAAAGCACATTTTATCCAAAGCTCATTTTATTCAAACCAACATAATGGGGGCTAGAGAACTATGTTTTCGATGTTGTTTGCTGCGTTGGATTCATAATTTCATCCCCAATCTTATTTAAAGTTCACTAACTCATTTGACTGCAAAATCTAACAAAAATTTCTGACGAAAGATTTATAATTAGATGTATTGACAATTTTTTAAATTTTATGCTCGACGTTTGTCGAAATTTCGACGAACCTGATTTTTTGTCAAAATTTCAACAAAGATTAGATTATTCATCAAAATTTTGACGAAGATTTTTCATTGAAATTTTGACGAACATGTGAAGTCAAAATTGTGGCCGACGTAAATAAAAGTGAGCTCGACTATTTATTGCGACAACGTTTTTCTATACTTCCGAATTTCCTCTGCTTTCGAATTTTCTATACTTGCGACAGTTTGTGGAGAACTAAGGACGATTTTCTTGGGAAAAATCAGAAAAAAATCAAGAAGATATCGCCATGTTGAGGGTAGTCATTGTCTTTTTCCAGAATTCATTTGTGAAGTTAGATTTGTACTTCTAGGTTTGAAAATCATATTTTAAAGCAACATCTCATTAGATTTCATTTTTAGACTTGTGCATTTTTAAAATTTCATTTCCAGATTTTGTTGTGCAAGTTCAATATTCTGATTTGAGTCTAACGGTTGGAAATCATAGCAAAATCAGAATTTAATAAGTTTTGGAATGAGCATTTTAAAGTGTTTTTTTGGGTCATTAACTTCAGGCTATCTTATCTTTTACAGGGGTGGTTGCATGCCAAATTTTTTTAGTGTAAAATATCAGAATTATTAGATTTTGTTACCTGACTATGATTAAAAATTATTGGAGTGTGAGTTTGATATTTTTTGAAGATCTTTGAAAACAAAGGGGTAAAAAATTTATTAGAAATCAGAAAAGAGCATTACAATAATAACCAAGGGACCCAGCCCCAGAAAACAAGGCGAAAACCCCATAGCATAAAACAACATCAACTATCCCCATGTATCCTCCTATCCTCCTCCAAGAATCGGTCTAAATCCAGATGCAGCTTAGGGCTAACCTAATCCTAATCCTCAACCTTCCAACCACTATCATGCTTAGAGGCCCATTTGGCCAAGCAGTCGGCAGCACGATTCCACTCCCTCGGGATGTGAACAAAGGATGCCTCCTCCATCCGAGAACTAACCTGAAGAATCCGCTAAACCACCGAAGCCAACTGCCAATTTATATCAAATATCTTTCGCTCATTCAAGAGATTAATCAAAATCTGTGAATTAGCTTCACATATAACCTTTCTCCATCCCAAAGCAAGGGCCCTCTCAATAGCATGAAGAATTGCCAGACCCTCCATGAAGCTAACAGTCTTCACCCCCTTATGTATAGAAAACAGAAAAATCACCGATCCAGCTGAGTCCCTGCCAACCCCACCAATTCTAGCTAGCCCAGGATTTCCCCTAGAAGAACCATCAGTATTGATCTTTAAAAATCCATTGGGAGGAGGTAACCACCTTCCAACCCGTTGAACCCTCTTTTTCCCATGCCGACAGTTCCTGGAACTGACAAACGATGAATGAATTTCTTGAAGACCCAGTCTGGCCACCAACTCAGCATCACCTCTCTCCAAGGGGAAAACCACATCACATTTAGCTAAAATTGACTCCTGCACCATTCCTAGCATACACATCCAAACTTGCCAACCCACCAACTTCTAATCATGAAAAATTCGGTGGTTCCGCTCCAGCCAAATTTGCCAAAGCAGAAAGGTAGGGCCCACGAACCAAACTTCCTACAAAAAGGAAGCCATAGAAGGAGGTCTTCCCATACTATCCCAGAATTCAACCAAAGAGCACGCATGAATACAAGGAAGCTTCCACACCTCCCACCACCAATGCCAAAGCTACACAACAAAGGGGCACCAGAAGAACAAATGCGAAGAATCCTCTTCCGCTCCCCCACACAAAACACAAATTGAAGGTCCTTGAAATCCTCGTTTACGAATGTTATCCCAGGTCAAGCACCTATTCCAAGCCAAAGTCCAAACAAGGCAGTTGCATTTAGGCCACGAGAGTTTATTCCACACCCTTTTCCACCAATGAACCTCTGCCCCAGTTAGCTTATGAGCTAATAACACCTGAAAACTAGAAGCAACAGAGTAAACCCCCTTAGGATTATGGGTCCAAGTAAGAATATCCTCTTCCAGAAGAGAACTACAACTCCTACTATGAAGAATCTTGTGAAGCTCAGCACTTTCTTCCGCAAGTCCCAAATCTGGCCACACTGTGGGATCCTTCCAATGAGCTACCTCCAACTAACCAAAAGAAGCAACAGACTTGAAGTCACTCACCCTGGCCCATCCAGCCTCAAGAAATATTTGGCACAAAGGAAGTAGGTTGGGGAACTGAGAAGTAAGTGGAGGGAATCCATCCCAAGAATCCGACCAGAAGAGAGCTTCAGTTCCCTATCTACAAATCCAAAATAAACCTTCCTTGATAAGCTTTGCACCCCTCTGAAGAGTATTCCAAATCACTGAACCTTTCCCCTCAAGAGGGTAATGAGGGAGATCCTATTGTGGAATCCCCGGGAAATACTTATGAGATAATATCCTGGCCCACGGCTGATCCTGTTCCACTCACCATCTCCAAAATAGCTTAGCAGCCACAGCCACTCCAGATAACGCAGACTGTCAAAGACCAAGACCACCAAATTGCTTTAGGCTACACACAACATCCCACCTGACCAGGCTCCACTTGGAGGACGACAAACTTCCTGCCCATAAGAACTGCCTTTCAAGAGAATCCAACTCCCTCAGAAAACCCATCGGAGCCACCTGAAGCATACATCTATAGGTAGGGAGAACCTGCACCACCGACTTGAGAAGCTGAACCCGCCCCGCAAAAGCCAACCATTTGTGTGTCCAATGATTAACTTTTGCATGGAGCTTATCAATAATATTCTGCCAAGAACCCTTGGGAAGATGGCGAACAGAAATTGGGAAACCCAGATACGTCAAAGGGAGAACCCCTATCTGAAACCTCAAGATATTAGCAATTCTTCTCTGTATGGGGGTCGGCGTATTGAAGAAGAATATGGAAGACTTCTCCTCATTAATCAATTGTCCTGAAGCAACAAGATATATGTCCAACACCTGCCTCAAGTTAGTAGCTTCCCTAACAGTAGCCATCCCCATCAGGGCAGTATCATCAACAAACTGCAAATGAGATTGCGGAGGCAAGTCTCCACCCCATCGCCAACCTTGAATGATGCCAAGCTCCACCCTTCTTTTCAACAAACGACCAAGGCCTTCCACAAGAAGCAGAAAAAGATACGGAGAAAGAGGATCCCCTTGGCGCAAACCCCTAGAGGCACCAAAAAGTTCAGAATGATCTCCATTTATCAAAACTGAGAAGGAAACAGACGTGACACAGCTCATGACCCATTGGATCCACTCCTCACCAAAACCAAAAGAAACAAGGATCTTCTGCAAAAAAGACCATCTAACCCTGTCATAAGCCTTAGCCATATCCAGCTTAATGAACATAGCCTTCTCGTGGGAGTTGTCCATGGAGTGGATGGTCTCCGTAGCAATGACAACCCCGTCAAGAATCTGTCGACCCGCCACAAATCCACTCTGTTCCTCTAAAATCAACACTTTAAGCCACTTCTTCAATCTCTCAGCCAATAACTTAGAAATGATTTTATAAGCCACATTGCGAAGAGAGATAGGCCATAACTGAGATAACCTATCAACCCCTTCACACTTGGGTATGAGAGCAAGGAAGGTGGAATTCAGAGCACGAAGCATCTGTTTATTCCTCTGGGACTCAAGGACAACCGCCAGAAGATCCAACTTTATGATATCCCAGAATTCCTGAAAAAATTCAATCGAGAAACCATCGGGACTAGGAGCTTTACCCTTCTTCATCTGAAACACAATCCCCTCTAGCTCATCAAGAGAGATATCTTTCATCAGATACTCATTCGCCTCCCTGGAGACCAACTGAGGAATACAAGAAAGAACCTGTGCTTCCTCAACAGAGCCCCCTTGTGAATCCTCCCTAAATAAAGTAGCAAAATACTGAGATGCCTCAGAAGAGATTTCTTGAAACGAGGCAAGACGTTCACCCCTATCATTCACCAGAAAAGGAATGGAATTACCATGCCTCCTATCCTTCACAGAATTGAAGAAGAAGGCGGTGTTTTTATCACCTTTCTGTAACCATTCAACCCGGGCCTTTTGCTTCCAATAGATTTCTTCCCGCAATTCAAATTCCTCAACCACTTTCAAAGTCTTAGCCTCCTCCCTTAGAAGATCCTCAGAGGCCCCATTCTCACGAATCAACCGCGTAATATTATTCAACTCCTCCTGTGCGGCAACCTTAGCATGAAAGATATTACCAAAACATCGCCGATTCCACCTTTTAAGCTGATATTTGACAAACTGAAGAAGCTTGGAGAATGTGTACATTGCCGTACCAAAAGTTGGTCTACCAATCCGCCACCACTCAGCCACATAATCATGAAGAGTGGGATCCCGTAACCACATAAGCTGGAACTTGAATGAGGGAGACCGAGGCCCCCGTGCAGAGATAATACTAAGCTTAATAGGCCAATGATCAGAACCTCTCCAATCAAGAATTTCAGATCGAGTGGACCATAAGTCTCCAACCCAATAACAGGAAACCAAGAATCGATCTAGCCTCTCAGCAACACAACTCTCACCAATTCTCCTATTATTCCAAGTGAAGCGACCATTACTAGGTAGAACATCAATAAGATTTAATTCAGAAATGCTATCTCTGAATAACAGAGCAGAAGGCTCCAACCTAGGAATTCCACCTCTTTTCTCAGACAATTCCACAATAGCATTAAAATCGCCAGCCATAACCCACGGATGGTAAGGAGCTAAGCTACGAACAAAACGAAGATGGGACCATAGAAGTTGTTTACCCAGAAACTCAACAGGAGCATACACATTAGAGAGGAGAATACACTCACCAGTCTCATACCAAGAGGCGACAAGGGATATAGAGGATCTAGAGGACATCCACCATAGGGGGAAAATCTTCCGAGGGTTCCAAAAGCAAGCCACCCCTCCAGAAGCACCAAGAGCCCCCACACACTGGCATTCACCATATTTCCACAGCTTAGGAGCCATGGCCAACATATTATCTACAGATAATTTAGTCTCCTGAAGAAAAAGAACATCCGGAGAATGATTCCTAACCAAATCATGAACAACTTTTTGTCGAGGGCCACTGTTCAAGCCCCTTACATTCCATGAGAGAACAATCATTTCTGGGGGCATGAAAAATGTGAATCAAGAGTCTTGACTGACCCTGACTCCACCAAAGTTTCCCCAGTTAATTTAATCTTCTCCATATCCTTTTTCCTTCCCAGCTTGGAAGTCCTGTCACCAACCCCTTTCTTCAGTTCATTTTGCTGAATACCCAAACGAGAGGAGGCCAAAGAGCTCTTCCCCACATCCTTGCCTCCTTTCAGGGGCAATGGGGAACCACCTCCACCACTCTTTGAAGCTCCAATAGAAGATTCTTGTTCAGTCTGGACAATCAATTGTTGATCCGTATCCATCTGCCCAACCCCAATCTCCTGCACAACCTGCATGGCCTCCAATGGTGGCCCATCCTGTCCTGTACCCAAAGTTCCCTGATCCAAGTTCAGCAACCCCGAATTCACTTCCTCCTGGCTGAGATCATCTAGCACCTCAAACCTATTAAAAGTTTCATCATCCTACCTCTCCCTCAAGGTCCGCTTCTGGCCCCGATTCCTATTGCAAGCCTTGATAGGGACATAACCATCATCTCCATTACCATCACCCGGAATAGGCTCCTTACCATTATCAACCCTAGGTGGATTACGAGAAGGCTGAGAAGTTTGGGGCACCACATGCTTAGCCCTAGGGAACCTACGCTACAAGTGACCATATTCATGACAAAGACGACACCGAAAAGGTAGGGTTTCGTAATCTAGCTGTTGCACCCAAGTATATGATCCAACACTCACTTCAACATAATATGGCAGTGGCTTGCTTAAATCAATTTCTACACAGATACGAGCAAAAGTCATTACCTTTTTATACTGTGTCTGTTGTGAAGATCCAATAGGTTTACTGAGCATTGAAGCCACCAAATGCAACATGTCATCTCGCCAACACTCAACTGGAAACCACGACAACCGAACCCAAACTGGGATCCAACTCGGTATTGCCTCAGTCGGGTTGAAGCCAGCATGCCATGGCTTGATAAACAAACCCACCTGGTTATAAAAATAGGGGCCACCCTCGAAGACCTTATTCTGATCTGCCATGCAATCAAAAGAGACCATAAAAAAGTTGTTCGCAAGGAGCCTAATCTCCATCTCCCCCTCCGGCATCCAAGTCCGCTGAACCCAGGATTCCAAAAATTGCAGTGAGACTCTCAAACCCATGAACTTGCAATAAAAAGAGTGCCTTAAATAGTATTCAATATCATCTGCAAGCATTTCCATCGGGATAATCAACTTCGGTCGCTCTTTGCATCTTTCCAAACACCCATTAATCTTCATTATTCGGGAACCACTAACCGATCCTAGATCATTCATCTCCATCTCTGAAGAAAACAACGTATTATCAAAAACATTCACTCCATGCGCTGAAGGCTTCAAACCAATTGTTGATCTGAAATCCAATTTGGGGCTAGCCCCAGATGTTTCCCCACCCTGCATAGCAAAAAAAAAGATCCCCAGCAGGCATGCAAACCCCCAGGACACTTTTGCAAGAAATGGAAAAAAATAAAAGACCCCAAGGGAAGGATCAAAACCCTTCCACCCACAAGCCACCCAAACGGCAGCAAGAAGGCCTCCAAAAAAGAAAAAACCCCACCACCACAACCTGATAGCTTCAAAAAACCCCCCCACAATGCAGAAGTGAGCAACACACAGAGAACGAGCTAGGGCACGGTCACCCTAGCTCGGCTTGCAGAGCACGCAAACACCATCCCTTCATATTTTTTGAAGATCTAAATATTCAAGCTTGGTAAAGAAAAATCATGTCAGATAATATTATTCTAGAACAAAATGAAGAGACACTTGCTAGATTATGGGCTAGATTGAAAAGAAAGGGTGATGGGAAATGTTATTGTCCTTGCAATAATTGCAAGGGCTTAAAGACGGGAAGACTTTTAATCACAACAGCTGAGAAACACTGTAGGCAACATGGTCACATTGAAGGGGGGCATGATTATCGTCCATTAGTAAGTTGTTCATTATATGTGTTTATATTGATTGAATTTGTAAATGTTTATATCGTTTTAACATTTTTTATATATATAAAAAGTCACTTGATCATGATCATGGTTTATTTGTGTTTATCATTATTATAAAGGTGGGGCGCCCTAGGGCACATGATATAGATTATCACGGCTCAGAGAATGTGGTTTTGCAAGCAGAGGAACATGGAGCTGTGAATATCAAAGATGAAGTTGATGATCCTATGGAAGAAGATGATCATGCATCATAAAACACAGTTGAAGATGATGGGACAAATACATTGATCCATGACACATTTCGTGGCACAATTGATCATGATGATCAAGATGAATTTGATGATGTTCATGATTTACCTATACTTGAGAAGGCATACGCGCCCCTTTATGAAGGCTCCCAAACAACTCTTCTCTCTACTGTATTGTTGTTGGTGAACTTGAAGGTTATGAATAGTTTATCCAACATAGTAATCTAACAGATGTTAAGGTATGTCATATATGTCATCTTTTTTCATCTATTTTAATTGTTGTTAGTTCATCACTAGTAAATAAATGATGAAATATGTACCATTAACATTATTTATATTAACAAATTATTTTTTTGTTGTAGATTGATTGGTGAATTTTTGTTACCACCATCAAATATTTTAACTCACTCATACCGAGATTTATCTGGCATTATGAAAGATATTGGAATGGAGTATCAAGCAACATATGTGTGTCCCAATGATCATTTTATATATCATAAACAACATGAATTTGCACAGAATTCTCAGAATGTCATATCAGTAGATATCCAACATATCAACTAACAAAAAAGGTGCCTCGCAAGGTTCTTCGTTATATTCATATTATTCGACGTATGCAACGATTATTTAGGTGCGAAAACTTAGCGCAATTTAGGGATTACCATGCACATAATAGAAGTGGAGATGAAATTATTTGAATGCCTACGGATGGTTCTACATTTAGGGACATGGAGGAAAAATGGCCACACTTTAAAGAAGAACCTTGTAATCTCAGGCTTTCATTGGTAGCGGACGGTGTCAATCCATTTGGAGAGCTGAGATCTATTTACTCGGTGTGGCCTGTTTTTGCTATCAACAATAACATTCCTCCATGGTTGTCAATAAAGAGGGAGCATATAATGTTGGCAATGATTGTTCTCGGTATTTGTTTACATCAATTTTCTTTAACGTAGTAGCATCTCATTTGTCTTATTTATTGCATTATGACTTATATTTTTTTCATTTAATAGTCACGTACATTAATTTATATATATTGCAGTAAAATGGTTATAATAATTATGTAATGTTTATATTCATTCAACTAGGTAAGTACCAAGTTAAAGATATGAATGTATATATCGAGCCTCTTATCAACGAGTTACTAAAGTTATGGAATGGCGTCACTATGTATGATGTCTCTAGATCAATAGGACAAAGACAATTTCAATTCCATGCAATGCTTGTATGGACAATTCATGATGCCCCAGGGCTAACACATTTTTGTGGTATGTTATAACGTTCGACTGCACTTTAACGATATTTAATTTTATGAAGTAGATATCATGCATGTTTTTAAATAATCTATTCATTATATATAATTATAAAAATTGACATATTTAATCCAATTATATATGATCTTGCAGTCTTCAAACAAAGGAAAAATTTGCATGTCCAATTTGTGGTCCAAAGATGAAATCTCATCATTCAACAGTTTAGGAAAGCAGGTGTTTGATAAGTATAGGCAATTCCTCCACAAAAATCATAAGTATCAAACTACTAAAAACATCTTTTCAATGGGAAAGAAGAGACTACATCAAAACCACAAAGAATGACACCTAACCTATAGAGTTGGAATATAATAGAATTAATTGTCAAGGTTATACATTGGATCAAATTGTTTATCTATCATATATGATATGTTTGAAATTTATATTTTATATTGTGTTTTGTTTACTCATGTTGTAATTGACAATGATTGTCGCTAATTTTTAACTTATATGCTTCATGAAGAAGGTAAAGGCATTAATGGTAAACTTCCACAGGAATTGAGTTATCCCAAACAATTTAGTAGGTTGCCTACTATGAGCAGCTAAAAATTGTGCATTAGTTTGATACAATGCATATCAGAAATAATATAACAAAAACGTTATGGAAAATATTGATGAAAGGCATGACAAAAAAAAAATTGTCAAAATTTGTAGTGACATTCAGAAGAATCATGCAATGAAAAATGTCATCAATTAAATAGCGATAGAACCAAAGTAATATATGCCATTCCTTATTATTAACAAAGCAAAAAAGCAATGCTATAAAATAAGTCATACAAAAATTCACTAGCACGGATTTTCACAGAACATAAACAATATCATAACAAAGAAAGGTGAATTTAGATCGGGATGAAAGCATGATTGGCATACCTTCATTAAGGTAATTATTCGATTATATTATATACACTTATATACTGCATGTACTTTTCAGTATATTATGTTTACTACTTTTGGAAAAATAATGAAAAGATCATTTTATAATTGCTGCAGTATGCTCTACCTCTATCTCTCCCAGAAAACTTCGACAAAAATGTCAAGCAAGCTATATATGATCTTGGAAAATATATGAGGTAAGTAGTTATATTTGTTCAGTTCATTGTATAGATCTTATAATTTTGCATTTGTTTTACTTGTTATGTAATATATTGTGATATTTTGTTAAATCTTGTTAATATATTTGCCTTTGAATCACTTGTAGATAGTCATCTAAAGAAATCCATAAAGAAGAGATATACTCATCGGAAGAGAAAAATTGTCTAATGTGTGAAATGCAAAAGTGTCTACCTTCGACATTTTTCAATGCATAAGAACACTACCTCATACACCAAGTTGAGGAGATTGAATTGTGTGGACTTGTACACACAAGGTCAATGTGGATGGTTGAGAGGAACTTGAAATTTTTGAAGGCTTTGGTTAGACAAAGAGCACATCCTAAGGGTTCTATGGTGGAGGGATATATAGTATACCAGATCATGGTGTACATTACTGAATATCTTCCTAAGTTTGCAACAAAGATCCATGTAGATTGCATTTGGGATCCTAATTCCATTAACAATGTTATCATGGAATCTAGCAGCTCTCATTCCAAGGATAACCCCCTACAAAACTTGTCTGTTTCCTAGGTTCATGAAGTTCAAGCATGCAAAATGAGGTGATTTTCAATCCACCTCGAAGTGCATTCCAAAGCCTCAAATAGTCAGTTTGAGCATCCCCCTATGTTCGCCTCGCGAAGACCTTCGAAACGAGCTCCTTCACGAAGTCTCACTGATCATACTTAGTTAAATTGTAAAAGATGCAGTTGTGCCAAAAAAGTGCGCTCTAACTCATCCAAATTTTTGGCTAAGTGTTGAAAGTGCAGGGGCGCTAAAAATCAATGACCCTGCATAAAAAGTGATTTTCCAAAAATATGTAGAAGCGCTAAAAAAGTGCGCTCTTACACATTGTGCTCTAACTCATCCAAATTTTTGGCTAAGTGTTGAAAGTGCAGGTGCGCCAAAAATTAGCGACCCTGCATAAAAAGTGATTTTCCAAAAATATGTAGAAGCGCTAAAAAAGTGCGCTCTTACACATTGTTGCTAGACTTAGCCAATTTTTGACTATGGCATTATTTTTAGCACCTTTGCACTTTTTCCAGACTTAGTCATTTTTTGTGCAATGGTGTTGAATTTTAGCACCTTTGCACTTTTCTTCCAGACTTAGCCAATTTTTGACTATGGCATTATTTTTAGCACCTTTGCACTTTTTCCAGACTTAGTCATTTTTTTGTTATGCAATGGTGCTGAATTTTAGCACCTTTACACTTTTGGTAGTTTTTATCTTAGTCTCTTCAAACTTGCTCTATTTCCATTCCGGACCCCGTTTCTTCGCTGCCGCATCGTTTTTTGTGCCTAGTTGCTCGTTTCACGCTTGCTCAACATTGTTTCTCACTTCACGCTTCCCAATGCTACTTTTTCTGCTAACGTCTATTGATTCACCATCCTTGCAGTTTCTCTCTAGATTTCATCAAGTGATCCTAAAGGTGACATCTTCTGATCTAGTGAACTATCCCAGATCTACAAAGAAGCCGTTATGCAACAAGTTGAGGATGACAATTTTTCCCAAAGCCTCAATACATATCATTTGCGATATACGACTGACACTTGATAATCTCAAGACGCATTTTCGTGGGTGCAAGAAAATCCATTCATTTTCTAGAAGGTCGATCACAAGAGCTCACACCCTTGTAGATTACACAGTCGGCCTAGATGATGCGTTCATACAGGAGACCAAGAGGAAGTATGAAGACTCCGCGCCCAAAGCAAGGAACCATGAAGATTCTTGATCTCTGATGTTGAACATTTTGATGCTTCCCATTATGCATCTTGTAAATATTTCCTGACATTTTATATGTCTTTTTGTAAATTGTAATTGCACCAAGTTCGAGATGTAATCTTTTGAAAACAAATTACACTTTGGCTTTGGTCAAAGTTAGGTGAGATCTCCTTGAATCGCTCACCTAACTTTTTCTTGGATTTTCTCAATAGACTGACGGAAGCCTATCCCTCTTTCTATATAATGAGGATTTCTATCAGAATTTATCCTTTAGCATTTTGCAAACGGCGTTGCCCTTTTGAAGCTGCACTAGAACTTTGTGTTCATGCTTTTTCTGTCAATTAAAATGGATCAATAAAGAAGAGGACAAACCGTAATTTCTGCGTTGATTCAATAATTTTATGAATTGATTCTACTGGTGGTGATTAGCCAGAACTGAAGACTTAAGTAATTTATGCAAACTTTGTGTTACATCCTTTTATTTAGATTTTCATTTGTGTTTTGGATAATATTGTTGAATGATTTACAAGACTTTGTGCTTGTAATTATTCATGCTTTTTTGGATACTTTGGTTGGATAATCTACAAGACTTTGCGCTTGTAATTGTTCATGTTGTTCGAGGAATTGCTGCATCTAAGAAGACTTTGTGCTTCTAACGTGAAAAATGCCACACTTTTCACAGATCCACCATTGATAAAGCTACGGAACGACTTTGTGCCTTCATGAGCTTTCCTTTTTATTTTACTAGTTTATTGTTAATTACTTCTAGTATCTTTACACTTTGCTTTGACAAGATAGAGGTATTGGTATTACTGCTCGTTGTTAGTTTAGAGTTATTAAGAATTAAGAACTTCCAATAGTGAAGCATTGTAAACATCTCTGAAAAAAGAGAGAAGGATGAATGTAACACACCCCCATCAGAATTATTGTGCACATTTTGTAATTACTTGTTTGTTTTACTATCGCTTCACAACAGAAGGGCTACTTCCCTTTCTCTCGGTGAGGAGAGATTTATAATCTCACATAGCCGCGGGTTTAAGTCCTAGTTTTGTGTAATTCATCTAAAAGCTGATTACATAATTTTCACCCAACAAACAATTCAAGGAGTACCTGATGGGGAAAGGTAGATTGAGGAAAGTGATAGATAATTATAAGATGGTCATGGTGATTAATTAGAATACATTTTACATTTGGTTTTTATGTATATTGTACTTATTTAATTACTAATCTTCAATATATATATCAATTATAAATTAAGGTCGTATACCGTGGTAATTAACTAATAATAGGTTATTTGTGAATTTAATTTTTTTTGATATAGTTGGTTGAGAGGGATGCACTACATTTTGTACGCCGCAGAAAACAATCTTGATTGGATGACAGTATGGATTGAAATATTTCAACAATATGGTCGCGCATTAACATGGGAAGGTGTGGCTTCATTGGTTAAAGAAGCTCACCGTAATGGAGATTCCAATGTTACACCAAGGGAAATTGATTTAGCATATGGTTTAAGAGATAAACAGGTACGTATAAATATATTAATCACCCATATTATTTAATTATTTTCAATTATATTGATGTATATATATGTTGAGTTTTTCTTGCATACATTCTGCAAAGACAAATATGTTTATCAACTGAACATATTAAATAATTTTATATGTTTGACATATTATTGTGAACACCTCGCTATGTGGTGCAATGGCTCGGCACCTTTGAATCAAAAGTTGGATGACACGAAGAAAACTTGTGATTCGATAACTGCCAGCCTTTCAGTGACTAATGTTTCTATCTAGAAGCTACATACATCCAAAAGTCTCGCAAATTGATACTTTATGGGATTTCGATGACAACCGGCGTGAATTTAAGTCCTCAAATTAGTTTTGTTTGTCATCCTGGTACATGCTACAATTGAGAAATGATCCTTTAGAGAATCAAATAAGTATTGAACATGATAATGGATTTACCATGGTTAATACAATAGTTGATCGAAATGAGCCGAAATGAGCCCTATGTTCTTCCAAGCCAGCCGAGAGGGTGATACGAGGTAGTTCCAGTAAATCGTTGGTCATTTGTTGACATGATCCAAGAGGAAGGCCGGTAAAAGCATAATGCGGTGGAAGAAGAAGATACCGGCTAGAACTAGGAAGATGAAGATGATGATAAGGATCACCGCTAGTTGATATGTACTGATGGATGATGTCATGAAGAGGAACTAGATCATGATGATGTAGGAGTTAATGTTCATGAAGATGATATCTGTGTGGATGATGACATTATCAAACCGATATCAATGACGACGATGATGATATGACCAATCCTTACAATGTTGAATCTGGATGGATGATACAGATAAAGAGTTGGATGAAGAAGAAGATCAATGACATTGAAATGTATGAGTTATGTGATTATATTATCTATTTGATATTAATTTCTTGATAGAATTATATTTGACTTATGTGGTTACATAATTAATTCATGATGCTTTTAATTTTTATGCCATTACATAATTAATTCATGATGTTACAACTATTGTAGTTCTCCTAGAAATTTCCATATGATCATAATGAATAGTGTTTTGGGAAATTTCATGAAAGATGACACATTGATCGTAGTAGTGAAATAATTGCAAAGTCGTTTAGATTTTTTAGACCAATCACCCTTCACAATGTCATTTTTAGGATCATCTCCAATTTGATTACTAGGACACATAAGGTAGGATTTGATTGGATTATCTTGGAGGAACATTGTGGCTTTGTGTAATGTGAGAAAATTTTGGATGGGGTAGTTGCTATTGCTAAGGTGGATCACTCCTTTCTGCGAAGGCCATACACTTATGATTGGGTCAAGTGTTCTTTTCTTTAGAAAATTCCTATTGCCTTTTTGATAGGTTATGATTTGATTAGATGGGTTATGAAGCACTTATTTTAAGTAATTTATGTCTATTTTAATTTGTAATTTATTAAATTCAAACACATCCAAAATTATGTCCCTTGCTTAATTGATTATTACATTATTTAATTATTAACTCAAATGACACCTCCAATTTAGCTATATCTAATTGAATTTATCTAAAGTGTTGAACATTTTTAGATCAAATTTAGTAATTAACTCAAACAACTTTGCCAATTTAACTATATGTATATATAACTCTAAGTTATTTTTATTTTAACTAAAAGTACTGAAGTTACAACATACAAATTAAATGATATTTATGATTGTAAAATATATGATTAAATATATTTCTTAGAATCCTTTTTGTCCCAATTTGAAAATAATTCTATATTATAGAAAACATTTTTTTAAATTTTAAGATGAAAATAGCAATGAAAAATCAAACAAATATCTTTATGAAAGAAGTATATTGGCGTGAAATTAAATATGATTTGTATTCCAATGTAGAAACTACAAAGAATGGAAACAATTCTTTCAACACATAAACTATTATGTAGTAGTCAATTAAAATGAAAAAGCTTACTCTATATATATTAGTTAGGATACACAACTAAGAAAATGATCTAAATAGTCTAATAATTTGACCATTAGCATATAGTAATTTCTATAGAGTTGTAGATCTCTTCCATTTCAAAAACACAAAACAATATTAGGTAGATAATCAAACATCTTTCATTGCTACAATGACTTATTTATCCTAGAGGAACTAAGTATATAGTATACAAAGAAAACCAACAAACCCACAACTACCCCTATTTTGAAGGAGATTAGTTTTCTCCCCTTCCTCTCCCTAATATTGTCTAATTATTTTAAAGAGACCAAGGGTCATAACACAACTTTATTCAACCCACTAAATAGCTTGGTTAATGAAACTTGACAAAAACAACAAAATAATTCCTGCATTTGGCATTTCATGTGGAATGAAGAGTGGTGAGAATAATCTACTTATAGTTTAATAAAACACTATTTTTAGAAGGCTTGACATTAGAAAGATAAGTGTTACTTTTAGATATTTTACATGAGTTTCCTAGGGCCACCCTTTTGTTATAAATTTCCTATAGCACTAAAATGTTGCACTTGTGAAGCATGCATTAAAGATCATATCTTTGGTTATCTCATTCCCAAAAAATTAGCGTTTCCTCATGTTGACCCCGCATAGTGACATGTGAATGGGGCCAACGTTGAAATTTTTTCAATTTGTGCTTGTATGGAGTGAAACTTGACATGGTTAGCCTAGACGCATGCGTTGACGATATGGGAGGGTTTCGAGACTCAAACATGACATCATGCTATATAAAGGCATCTCATCCTTCCTAATAATACAAGTTGCCTTATTCTTCGTCTCTTTCATATCTTGTTCCTAATTATAAAATTGGTAAGTGATTATTCCCTTATATATCATTGTATAATTAAATTTTTCTATATTAATTTATAAATTTTTATTATATTATGTGGAGATCCAAAAAGTTAGACATGAGTTCAAGTTAGTAGGTTCAAAATAAAAAAACATCACTTGTCTCTCTATGTATTTTGTATTACTAACATGTGACATTGTATGCATATATTGCTTTCTTATATATATTATAGTTTTACCAACATATACTATTGTATGCTTGCATGGCTTATTAGTTAATATATGGGGAGATAGAGATATATGGGGAGATAAAGAGAGAGAGATAGAGATATATGGGAAGAGAATGAGAGATGGAGACATATGGGAAGAGAAAGGAAGAGAGGTGGAGATAGAGAGATGGATAATGTAACGCCCCGCCACGCAACCCTAGGGGAAGTTGCAATTATCAACACAAACACAATAATTTTTTTTTTGTTTAAGTATAAATAACATGCAAGTTCACTACCCATTGCCAACAACCCCTACGGTTACGAGACTGAGTTTACTTAAACCCAAACAAGAAACATGAATTAAAACCATTACATTTAATTATTTAACAAATTAATTACACATCCATTCCATACATGATAAAGTTACATCAAAGACATAAGAGATTCCACATGTTTCCAACAATATAATTTACAATATGATTACAACACTCATTCCCCGAATGAGGTAATTCCAATAACCAAGGTTACAAATTACATCTTCCACCTCGATACAAAGAGGGGTAATAAAATTACAATAATAATGAAAGAATAAAGCATGAAAGTACTGGATCCCACAAGCTCTCCAACTGGAAACCTCATCCACATGAACAAGAAGATGACCCAACGGATTAAGGTGCACATTCCACCCAACCATGCGATACTCGAAGGCTCACCCCCTGTGCTAGGAGATAGTAACAAGGAATCCTATACAAGACCATCAACCCCTAGACACAGGCTAACTCACACTGACACAACCAATCACATGAAGCATACAACCATAAGGATAACACAAGTACCACTCCAACATCACTGACATAGGTCACATTGCTTCCAGAAATAAAACCGATCGAGTATGATAAGAAGACCATACACGTAAAACCAAATACCAACTGTTGTCGTAGAAAGAGTGTCATCACATAGCTCGACATGGGATATCCTCTAGGAATCTTCATAGGCTCCGACCCCCACTATGGGTTATCCTGGTGGCCTCAACCGAATCCCGACACCCATACTCACTCATGCATAATCAAATACCTCTCGTAAAGACAAGATAGATGACCTTGCCATTCCAGGCCTTCCCACTCATCCCAAGCCTATATGAGCACTTGCATCCATGAGTGAGGCTCAATTATCTTAATTAGTGTGAAATACTACCTAACTTCTAAGTACATTGTTTTAGTTATCACTTGTTTAAACCACCTCCGAAGGTTATCCAGTTTACCTCTTTGGGCTCTGGCCCCTAACAGAAGCCACTCTTCTACTTGACAACATACCAAACAAAATCAATCACCAAGGGAATCCCAAGTGCATACCACATGATAAAACCACTCCAACTTTAGGAGAAACATAAAATGAAAACACACTCCAAACACAGGAGGCAACAAAAGTCAAAACCCTCTCCAAACATTGGAGGCAACAAAGGTCAAAACCCTCTCCAAACACTGGAGGCAACAAAGGTCAAAACCCTCTCCAAACATTGGAGGCAACAAACCAAAGGAGGCACAAAACATCCCCGTTCGTGAAAACCCCTACTCAAGGCAATACAACGGTTGACTAACAGAATACAACCCCAAAAGTTAAACCCCTTCTAGAAGACTTAACAACCCTTCTAATCAACTTCCCCAAAGTGAACACAAAAGAAGAGTACATTCAAGAAGGTCGATCAAACAAGAATTAAATCTATATTTGGATTTCCTAAATCCACTTCCTTCATTAACATTCAATAATTTATTGCCTTAATAAAACTGACTTAATAACATCTCTTTCAGACAAAAGATGAAATTTAAACCATATGTTCAACTCCTTAGTTGCTTTTAAATAATAATAAAATAAAACAGTTATTTCATCTATTCAGAACAAATCAATAAATCATTTCTTCTATTCAAATAATAATAACAATCATTTCTTCCTTTCAAAACAAATCATTTAAAAAAAAAACAATTAATTCCTTTTTGCCCAACATCACGAAAGAGAGAAATTACATAACGAAAGGGAAATTTGACAATTTAATCACCTACTTTAGGATTTCCTAAATCCAAGCCGAACAATGACATATTGCATGTAATCAATTTAAATAATTAACGTTAATTGAAATCATAAGCTTAAACTAATTGTTTTCTTCCAACTTCCTCAATTACAACTAATGATCAAAATCAATTTTCTAAAAAACGTCAATCTCTTACAAAATCATTATTTGCATCATTAAATAAAATGTCCCTCTTAATATCAATATATTTAAATATAAGTATATATTAAACATATATATAATTATATACTCAACGTATATACAATTATATATATAAATATTATTTAAATATATTTTTATAAAAACAATTTAAATTTCAACTTATTTAAATCCAATCCTGTTTTGCTAATTAAATACACAAGAAAAATACCCATATATATATTGTATATATTAAAATAATATATAATATATATATATAATATATATACACATATTTTTGAATTTTAAAAAAACAATTTATATAAATATATATATATATAATTATATAATATATATTATATATATATTATAAATAATATATATAATATATTATATATATAAAATTTATAAATATAATTTTTTTTTTTTTTAAAAGGTAATGAAACCCCACGCATAAAGAGGGGAGCCCTGCTGTGGGAGGCTGCAGGGGACAACTATGTAGGTAGCGGCACTGCCTCCACAGTCGCCTCCTTATGGGGGTAGCTGTGGGAGCAGACCCCTCCACACAATAAAATGTATTTTATTATATGCATTTTTTTTATTTAAAACAAAACGCCCTCCTCCCCTCTCCCCCCCTTCCCCCCCTTGTATCTGGTAATCTTCAGAACAAGAACTTTCACAAACAATTTTCCCAGATAACAATTTAAGATTTCATATACAAAATATATATGTATTTCCATATATATATGTATATATCAACAAAATATATTTATATACAAAAAAAATTATCATTTTACAGCGAAATTAGGCAAATTTTCTATAGAATAATCACACAACAAATTTTAATTTCTAATTCACAAAAGAAAATCCTTTTGTTCATCTTTCAATTTTCTATTGTTTGATTCTTGCTTTGTTTTCTTTTCCATGATTTCAACAAAAGTTTTCTTTGCAAGTTTTGAAACAAATTTGACATGGGTTTTCCTTGAAACTCAAACATAATTTAAAATTTTTCCAATAGCATAATAAAATTTGAAAACTCTTTCAAAATGAAAACAAAATCAAAGAGAGAAACCTGGTTTTTTTTTCTCCAAAGCTTGAAGGATTCCAATGGTGCTTCCAAATCTTGTTTGTTTTCCAGCTCACCCAAGAAATCCAAACTTCTTCAAATCCAAAAACAAAGCCACAACCAATCTTTTCTCCACCAAATTGAAAGTTAAAAATTAAAAATGAAATTGTATGCTCTTATAGAGTTTTCCCCAAATTTAGTCAAACCCCTAAAAATATCCCATCCACCAAATTTATTGCAAATTTGTGGATATTTTCATTTTTTAAAAATTTAAAACAAAATTACTTTCCAAATGGAATTTCATGCATTTAAAAATTTCTTTTACAAAAAGAATTCAAAATTTTGAAAAAAAATTCTTTTACCTATTAATTTTTCAAAAAGTGCAATTTAAAACATATTTCCATTTTTTTAAATTTAAATCTAAATATCCAATAATGCCAAAACAACTAACTTAATCTAATTTATCACCATTAACTTAATTAATCAATAAACTAAATCTAATCCAAGATTAGATTATTTTATTAATTAAATTAAATTAATCAATAAAATAATTGACATTTCAACATTGCAACTAGATATATTTAATCATCATTTTAACTACACCTGCCATTTAATAACCTTTATAATTTGAAATTAAATAAAAACCAAGGTGAAACAGACAATATTAAAACAACTAAACCTGACTACAACCTGACGACACACTATGACTAGGGTGATGACTTGGCATGGAAAACCTAGCTACTATCTCCCAATCGATTACCGTTGGTCAATGGACACACTCAAACCTGTGAAATCAGGTGGAGTCGATGTCCTGTACCTATCAACCTGCGAACAAAGAGTATATCGAACATGGATATATATGATATAATAAAACCCACCGTGAAGAGGAAATCTCGAAATCGTAGGGCGCTCGCAAGCGAGTGATACAATCCCGTCCCCTTCACCAATACAAACTTTCTAACTGACGAGTCTAACATCAATAATATAATAAAAGCATAAGGCATATTTAATTAAATATCGGCTACGCTAATTCAAAACATGCCATAATGATAACATAAGAGTAAAATTCCATCACATCAAAATATCACATACGCATTGCTTAACAGTTGCAATCAAATAGAACCAAGTACCATAGTCACAACATAACAAAAACACATAACAAAGAAAAACACTGCCGATCAAAAGATCCAAAATGGAGGGTTGTTACATAGGGGGGATAGGGAGGGAGAGATGGTGAGAGATAGAGAGGGGAGAGAAAGGATATAGATAGGTAGAGGAGGAGAGATAGAGAAGAGGGGAGAGAGGGAGAGAGGAAGGAAGAGAAGAGAGAAGAGAGGGAGAGAGATAGGTAGAAAAGGGAGAGAAATAAGAGGGGTGGAGGGAGAGCGATATGTAGAAAGGGAGAGAGAGAAGAAGATAGGGGAGATAGAGAAAGATAGCTCAATATATATAGAGGGAGAGGAGAGACATAGAAAGGGGTGATATAGAGAGATAGAGGGGGATGGTGAGAGAGAGAGAGAGATCAAGGATAGAGGTAGAGAAAGATATGGATAGAAAGAGATAGGAGGAGTGAGAGGAGATAAAAGAGAACAGAGATAAAGAGATGGAGGGAGAGATGGAGGGAGAGATGAAGGGAATGAGAGAGAAAGGGGGGGGAGGGAGAGATAGCTCAATAGATAGAGGGGGGAAGAGGCGGGAGTGACATAGATAGTGGGAGATATAGAGATATAGAGAGCAACAGGGAGAGATATATCAATCACCCTACCTATATCTCTATCTATTCATCCTTATCTCTTTATCTCTTTACTCCTCTCTATCTCTTGTCTCCCCTTCTGCTTTGCATGTTTCATTATCTCTATATTTTCTCTTCCCCATTTATCTTGTCCCTTTAAGTGCAAATGGCACATTGAAGAGGTCTTAAAGGAGAATTATCATATCTTTTAATCAAATGGCATGCTACCTTGAGAATAACTCCCAAGGACACATGCCATCCCTTGGATTATCGGGACATGAAAACAACCAATCAAACTTAGTTTCTTCCTCTCTCCTTTCCTTTGTATCTCTATATTCTCTCTCATGCTCTCCTCCCTCATCTATCTAAGTTCATCTCTTTCTCTCATCTCTCTTTATTTTTAGTTTCTTTATCTCCTCTTTGTATTAGCCAATAGGCTACATATATTGTGAGATTTGAGCTTGAAACAAATCTCATGCCCTCGAAACTAATTATTGTGTCACTGAAACAAGTTTCAATTGCCATTTAATGGTAAAACCAGTTTGTAGTAATGGTAAAAATCCTAAAATATTAGGTAAAAGCCTATATATTTATTATATAATAATACATATAATTATATTATAAATAATTTAATTCATTGATTACTATTATATTAAATATCTATTATATTAATTATAATTTTGTATTATATAAAAAATATACTTATTATTAATTATTAATTATACAATTTTATATATGTATTTAATAATTTTGTTGTAAAGAATATAATATATAATTATAATAAGCCTAATAATTATATTATTTATTATGTAAAATATAGCCAATATATACTTAACTATATTGTAGAATTTTAAAACCTAGCTAAATGGCGCCAAAATTTTCAATTTAATTAACATATTGTAAAACCTAACGAAACCAGGTTGTAGCTCGTCAAATTGGAGAAGTGAAAGATCAATACCAACACCGAGGAAGAGTTTCTGGAGGAGGAAACAAGGTCAATACTGAGGAAGAGTTTGAGCAAAACAAGGTCAATACCAGCGCCGACAAATAGTTTGGAGGAGTGAAAACAAGGTCAATACCAGCGCTGAGGAAGAGTTTGGAGGAGTGAAAACAAGTTCAATACCAGCGCCGAGGACGAGGTTGAGGGCACTCAGGGAAAATCAATGACCAAGGGACAATGAGTACTGTAAGTTTGGGACCCCCATTCTCTTTAACCTACAATTTTCATGCCTAGTTTTCAAACTCCCATTCTTGTAAAATGGTATAAGATAAGACAAAAAAAATAAAATAGCTTAGTCTTTCACATTTTTATCGACCAACCTCAGGTCTTGGAAAAAATACCATAATCTACCCACATCTTGGTTGAGGTCTAGGATTTCATCACACATAGCCTTCATCGCATGAGTCTGAAGCAATTGTAGACTTATCCCTCTCTACAAGCTTAGTGAATTTGACCACTTTATCTTTATTTTTCCTCCAATCTTTATGTTTCTCCCTCCCCTTTCAATCATCTTGCACAACTTGAACTTATAGTTTCCTTTTCTTATTGATACTTCATGTGCTCATGTCAATCTAGCTAGTTGACCACCTAGTTACCCCCAACATCCTCCACGTTAAGCTTAATGCCTCCCACCTCCTCCAAAAAGATTGACATTGTCATCATTCTCATCTAGAACTCGTAATTAAGTCCCACTAACTTTCGAGGTTCAATTTGTTTGTGGGAACATGTTATTCTTTGTTGTACGACCTACCTCAAATCTTATGTCCACAAAGATGCTAAAAACATAAAACAATAAGAAAAAATTCAAAGGTACAACTAAAAAGGGGTTATTTCCTTTTGGCCTCCTCCACCTCTTATATTTCAACATAGCATGGAATTATGATTACATAACATAAACTCAAACATATGGAAGTTTATAGGGGCAAAGGAGCCCAAGTATATGCTAGGCTAAGATAGATCTAATGAATGGAAATAGAGGCATACAATTCTTCTTTAATACCTCCACCACAAACATATGCAAGGAAAGGTCTCCTCCCTTCTTGGTAGTGATAACCTCCTCCACACACAACCCTTAAAAATTATGAATAGAGGAATATAATATTTGAAGAACTCAAAGTTGATTCTCTCCTACCTGATGCAATTAGTCATTTTATCCTTACAAACATTTATAGTGAGTACTAGAGGCACATAGACCAATTCTCCATAATAGAAGAATTTTATCATACTTTTCCAATGATGGCATTATGAGAAAACCTTAGGTTAAATGAATAATTCCTAGCTAAGTTCTTTAAATCATGTCCAACCGTATAAGAGAAGACCACTGCTATGTGTGCTTGGATACCATGGAGAAAAGCTCTTTGGGCTCTTTCATCAATCAAGGTATTGTTAAATTTTAACACCTAAAAGTGAATGAAGAATCTTTCCTAGGATGGTGGCCAATTATGCTTCTCAACACCTAGATTACAAAATCTTTGTCAATATCATTGCCATCACAATTAAACCTATTGCTTTAGATATAGTCATACAGGTAAACAAATTGGCTTTCTTGATAGTAGATACATTCTAGAAAATTCAATCCTTGCATAGAGATTGTTAAATAGGCCCAACAAACTACTCATGATGCCCTTACTATTAAGTTAAAACTTTCACAAGGCATATGATTGCATCAAATGTCCTTTCATTTATAAAAGGATCAAATGGATTTATTTTTAACCCTAAATTATTATCACACATTCATCTCTTTGTTAATGAGTGATTGCATAATAGTGTGTCCCACTTGTGGGATGAGGCAGAAAAATAATCCCAAAATTTCAAAATTACAAAATACCAGTTGAATGAAGAACCTTCATTTGAAGGTGATGTCGTCATGACCCTTGAATGAAGAACCTTCATTCAAAAATGATGCCATGTCAAGACTTTCAAATGAAGGTGTTTTTTATTTTAAATATTTCATGTCCAAAATGCTTTATAAAAGGAACCTTTGCATGAAGGACCTTCAAATGAAGACCTTAATTCAAAGGTCCTTCATTAGAAGATCCTTCATATGAAGGTTCCTTTAATGCCATCCCATTATAGCTCTTAGAGTTGTTAGAGATATTTTTGTTTTAAAGTAGAGATTGGACCATCAAATAGTGTCACCATGAATCTACCAAGATATCCATCAAATTGACAAACCTTGACTTAACAACCACAAATTCACAAGAAAATTGCCCCTGTCAGCCCTAGGGCATCAATTCAATGCCAAATTTCTTGCTTTAACAAACCCATAAATGAAATGAACCTCTATCATACCATGTTGCACACCAATCCACTGAGTTATTGTTCCAAGACAGTGGGTGGATTGGTGGATGTCATTTCTATTTAGCCCTCAAACCCTTACATAGGCAAAACAAGGCAGTCCTTGTATTTGATTGTTTTCTCCCACAAAATAGTGATTTAGCACTTCAAAACAAATGCAAATGAAAGGGAACACATATATTTATCTACACCAATGAACTCAAAGAATTTCAAGCTTGTACAGATCCATACAACACAAAAGAACTTCAAAAAAATAGTAAAAACATAAAAAATTGCTTCAAGAACGTGGTATTTGTTATGAAATTTTGGTATCAACTACTCCAACAATTGCAACAATTTCAATGGGATGGGAATACAATATGATAGAAGTGGGATAAGAAATGAATCATTTGAAGCATCAAACCAATATGCAAAGATGAAAGAAAGTGCTAACCCCTTAAATTGAAAAAGTTTCTTTTAACTTTAAGTTTGTTGGGTAGCCAATTCTTTTAAGTTATCAAATCCTACCATCATACATAATCAAAATGTTGTTGTTTCAAATGGCTATGAGCACTAACTTTCACTATTTGAGGATGTTGAAACCTTATCATAGAGAACTAGAACATTGATACAATCACTCATCCTACCTTAAAACATACCAAAAGTCTCCTAGCAATTAGACATAGAAAGATTTAAGATGACTTAAACAATTTTTATTGCCAAAGCATTAACTTATGATGACTTAACCAGGCCTAGTACACACTCTCCTCGCTAACCACTTCTATAGAAATATGGAAATTAAATGTAAATTCTGATGTTATTTTGAATAGCGTAGGAAGTCCAATAAACCACTTGGTGGTGTTTCTTCTTCAAGTTTATTTACTTGAATGAAGAGCAAAAGTCCTTTGATTACAATTAAAGAATACATTTGCGGCCTTGGTTGTGTAACTGTTGGACCATAGTCATATTTAACACTTGTTACAAAGTTTGGGAGTTAAAACATTAAGTAGATTTGATTTGTGATGACACATTTGGACGGTAGTAACAATAGCTTGCAATCTATCAAGACTTGATTACCTTATAACCTGTGAAATTCTAGCGATGAAATGATAGATTAATCATACGCTCACCTTTTGGATCACATCACTCATGAAAGAACTTCATCCAACATCCTTATGAGTGTACCACTCAAATAGGTATTTTTTTCAGATCTCATTTCTCTCGAGCTTTAGGAAATTCGTGAAGAGGAGGAAAAGTGAGACATGTAGTAGCCTCTAGAAGAGGGAGATCAACTAGAGGTCAAAAGATTAGAAGAAAATTCTATAAACACATGGAATTTTTTCTTGCTGAAGGGGGGTCATGTTCTTATGATGATGAGAGCATAGGCGACATCGAGGTGCCCTTAAGGTACAAACATCTACTAAACAATGGCAATTCCAAGGAACTTCCTCCTGGAACACTCGATTTTGCGTCAACGAGAGGATAGAGTATCGCTTCAGCACCACTGCACGATGGTTTCAATTATTTTTGCATGGACTACATAAAGGTCTATTACGAAAAGCATCAATTCGATGGGAGGCGTCGCACTCTGCTACGCTTACATAAAAGATTGGATGCAGCCTGGTCGGATATACACGGCATGAGGTATGCATTGTCAGCAAATTATATACAACCAAGATAAGGATCAAAAATAAAGGAGGGCTATGTACATTGACTCGGCCAGCCATTAAGGGAATATTGCAGAATATAAACAAGATAATAACCTAGGCTTCAACAAATAAGCAACCCAATTGCATATTTATGCTAATTTAGGAACCGTATTCAGATAAAGGATAAAAATCAATAACTGCAGGGGAAGAGTTGCTAATTGATTATAATTTGAATCGCATAGATACAAAAATAGTTACTATGGGGGTGGTACATACTATATAACATTTTACCCAACCTCCAATTAATGACTCCAATATACCATTTTATTATTATGGTTTTTTTCGTAAGTCTATTGGTTTCATTTCGGTCATGTTTTTTATATTTAATTTTTCACGAGGACATTGATCGATGGGGAAGGCTCAATCTGCATTCGACTGCGGATGCCTTCGCACTTCACTCCTACGTTTACCTCACAGAATTGTACAAATTAGACACGAGCAAAATGTTTTATTATTATTTTTCATAAGTTTCATTGGATTAATTTTTGATAATGTTTTTAATATTCTTGTTGTAGTTGGTCGATCTGGGGAAAGACACCAATAGTAGAGGAGAGCATCCATAGGGAGGTGTAGTCACTATTATGTGATGATGACATCACATATCCCACAAACCCTCTAGATATGATAAGGAAGACCCAAAAAAAATGCAATGAAGAAATCCTTCAGTTGTTATTCATAGTGCCTCAAACAGATGAGATAAGAGAAAGGGTTAAAATATTGATTGAGAGAGCACAAAACTTGCAAGTAAGTTGTCATGAGGTCTTTAATTATAACATAACTTCATTCATGGTTTTATATTTTTCACTCTTTTATGTCATGAACTAAAATATGTGTTGTTTTTACAAGATTTTTTGCATCCTCATGATGTTGCTGGCCATGATCAGGGTACTGTAGGTGCTGCCCGGGGAGTAGGGGTTGGTACAAGTATCGATCCTGATCTTCCTGCGCATACATCACATCATCTGACCCCATCATCCGTGCCTATATTGTTGATTGAAATGTCGGCTACACATACCATGCAGACATCGGGTAGTGCACCTTCTGGCAGCGAACACATGCTAGAACATGCGTCAGGACATGTACCTGGGGATGCAGAGGCCACTAGTACTGGTGATGTTTTAGCAGCATTTCCTGGATCTTCCCGTATTACTAGTAAGGGAACATTGTTGGTCACATTTGTGATGATTGAGGATTTCGTTCCCATAAAGATAGAGAAGGTCCCAAGTACTTTAAAATATTTTAATTATTATTATATATAATCCAATTGAAAATTACTTATTGATCACTCTTTTTAGACTAATGATCCCATGATCATTTTGCAAGAAATGATGTTTTTAATAAAAATATAAATGATATTACATTGGAGCTCTTCGGGCCCACCATACGTACATGGTGGAATGCCCAAAATCAAGATTTAAAAGATGAGCTCATTAACCGTTTAGTTGTGCTATTCAATAATAACACATTCAACCCAACCAAGGTCCTTAAGAAAGCTGGTACCTATCTAAAGTATGTGAGGGACCAATATAGGTCACATTTAGAGAAGAACAAAAAGTACGAGCATTCCCCCATGATTCCGAAGAGGGAGTGGAAGGACCTCGTGTCGAATGGAAAGGAGAAGGCTGAAAAGAAAAAATGAAAGACTCCACTGGGCCAAGGAAGGTATGTGATAATTAAATAACATGTAATTATATAATCGATGTTACTTTATTTCTTTTACATAATCTAACGATTTCAAACTTTTCATAATTCTAATACATCAAGGAAACAAAGGAAAGACTAGAAATAGATGGGCAACCCAACTTGGCTTTGTGGTTATATGAAATTAGCCTACTAATTGTAAGTATCAATAAATGAAATATTGCATCCAAATAATAAAGTGCAAACAATTTTGGTTTTATCACACCATAGAAGAAAAATTCATGATCTTATGCAAAAATGCAGGGCTCTGAATTCAATAGAGTGCCCATAGAAGAGGACCTAAAGATTTCCTTCTAGCAATGCTATGGAGTTGTGGCTGAATGCCTAAGAGTCTTCACTGGGAAAACACAATCTTCCATTGCACCCAACATGTAGGTAAATAAACTCAATAAAGTTTATTTAAAATTGAATACTTGTGCAATCTATTCAATATTAATTTCCACCATAAACTAATTACATGCCTATTGTTTTTAAACATTCAAGCAATGATAATACTACACATGACATTAGAATGTAGCTTGGTGGAGGGTGATACAACCCGCAGATGAAGGTCATGAAAAATTCTACATCGGGATGCAATTCATGTGCTATGCAAAACGAGTATGGATTACACCAACATCTTTAATTGCAATTGGTGTATTAATTAATGCAACCTTTCGTGTTTCAACTTTAGAGCATGTAGAGCGTGATCAACATGTTGAGCATTATCAGGCTAGAGAAGATCATGAACATGATGTGGCACCATCAGGTAAAGAGGACCACTCTAATGTTCTTGTAAACATTTTAATTGCAATTGGTGTATTAATATCGTAACCTTTCATGTTTCAACCTGCATCAAGATTTAGAGGGTGTTCAACATGTTTATGAGCTATAAGACAAGATCAGAACATGATGTGGCCCCATCGTAAAGAGAACCACTCTAATGTTCTTTAATTAATGAAATACTTGTAACAATAATAATAAAACATATCAATTTAACATTTCTTTGTTATTGCAGTAGACCCCCCCTTGCAGCGGCCTCCACGTCATGAGCACATGACTAGGAATACATTAAGATCACTTATAGAGCAATATAACAATTGAAGGGGGATAGATGATTTAGAAAATGATACTCCACTCTATTTTTTAGTCAAAAAGAAACAAAAAAAAGTGATTGTAATTCATTATACAACCATTTTGATATTATGTGTACCATGAATGAATTGTTAAGGATGCTTAAATGGAATGAATGTTATAATGCTATTAATGGATGAATGAAATGAATGTAACATGCTAATGAATGAATGCTATATGTTTAAATGAATGGATGATTAATGTTATATGATCGGGTATGGGGAATTGAGAGTGATGTGAGGGGGGGGAGGGGCCAAATGAGCTTCCACCATCATGTGGTTGGCCCTGTTAAGTAGAGAATATTAAACTATTCTCGAAACAAAGAGAAGCTTAGTAAGGTAATGCACTTTTCAATATAAGAAATGCATCGTTTGAAGCATCAAACCAATATGCAAAGATGAAAGAAAGTGCTAACTTTTCACTATGGTGGCAGAAAAATGATTCTTTATACCCTAATGCCTTCATTTTCCAAGCCAATTTCTCCTACTTTGCATAGCTCTGCCATGTTTGTGGATGTGATATGTCTCCTACACAAAAAACATGTACCAGTTTACCCCCTTTAATCACACTACATCCAAGTATATTTTTAATTCATCTATCTTTCATCAATCTCTTTACTATTTGAACCTCGTACATATGTTTTAGATGAAGAACCCATTATTGTGAAATGTGCCTCCAATTGAGTAAAGTGAATCCATGCTCTGCATTATAATTTGAAGTTGTTTCCATTCCAATGCTCTGAGTTTAGTTTGTTTGTATGGCTTTGTATGAATACCACGTTGTGTTGTGTGTGGATTTGGTTTCAAAGCTCTGTTTCTTTTGTTTTTAGTGGTGACATAACTCTAAAATTTGACTTTTGTGCATAACAGGTTAGTGGAAAAATTGATAGCTCTAAAGGGTTTAGAGGCTCGATTGAGATAGATACAGGGATATTTGGATCTTGTTGTTAATGGGAGGCTTCCCCTTAACCATGAAATTTTGTACCATTTGCAGGTATGCAAAAAATTCTCTACTTACATTCATTAAACTTACTGTCTTCCTTACCAAAATCTACCCTTGTTAAGCCACAACCATAACTAGCACACTGTCATAATGCTTTAATCTCAGTCATTAATCTTTGTCTTGACAAAAAGGATAATAGTCAAATTAATATATTACTAAGGGTAAACATATCTCATAAAGACCTATGGAGGATAAACCACAGTCTACCAATCCATTAGAGACTCACAGTGCATAAAACCATTGAAAATACATCACAGTCATAACCTTTGCTAAGGGCACATGATAGTCTTTTGGATTGTTTACAAATTCATATCTATGATCATAAGCATCATAAGCCTCTGTAATATTTATGATTGCCCTAAGTTGAATGACCGTTGACTTTGCATTTAGTTGACTATTCCTTTGTCTTCTTTGATGAAGACTATCCTCTCACAATGACTACCATATCGTGATCGTGAAAATTCTAAACCCCTCACTTGGACAGTCAAAACTTCCACCTCTCAACCATAAGAATATGATATATAGAGAATAAGTAGTCCTAAAGACTTATTGAGGATACACCACATGAGAACCTAGTCTTTATTGCAATCATCGAGACCAATAAGGTCACATAGGATATATCATATCCATAAAGTCATAACTCAATGTCATTTAGGTATCTTTATCTACCTTACATGGCCTCCCCTTGAAACACTGTGACACCACCACCAATCTAGCTGCTACAGTGGACTGTCTCCTCCCTCTGTATGCCTATATTTCTCTGCCAGTATCATGATGACCCCTTCCAACATTTTTTTCATACCTATCTTTGGTATCACTGTCACCATTTTTCTTAAGTTATACTCTTAAGCCAACAAAGCTTCACTTGAATTCATGCAATCTCTTGAGACCAATTAGACTTGATAACATAACCTTGAGGTCCCTCACAATTCCTACCATGCTTACCATGAGGCTGCAACTCACTTTGAACTGTCCCTTGTGGCACTCAAAACCATCAACCTGCCTTATGCAAGCCTTTGAAGTAGTGCATAGGTTGGGTCTTTTCAAAAAAAATTATAGTATTGTTTTAAATCTTCCTCACCTTGAGCAAGTTCAACAAGAATAGCAACTCTAGGCATGACAAACCTTCAAAAGGTTATTATGACAGTCATGAAACATAAATGCACAGAGGAGTATGGGT
>VDFB02324816.1:0-87534 GCA_007258455.2 Sequoia sempervirens
CTTGTAGGGAGATCCTATTGTTGTGAAGATTCACCATTAGACACATTTTGTACACCTAAGGAAATTTGAACCATGAATGCTTGATTAATGGCACCATTTGAACATGTAGTTCGATTATGGGTTTGGTTATAGGGATAGCACCACTCAAATTTTGTTGTAAGGTTATTTTGAATAGGTGCAATGTCTCTAGCTGCACTGATTGGAACTAGATTATATGGCTAAAATGGCCTCTAATTCAGATTTTTCCTTGCACCTTGAAAATTTCCTTGATATGGTTGTTTGTTAGCTTGAAAAGGTTGACTTTGACCTTGATTTTGAGGCTACCAAGGCTTAAAACCTTAGAACTGCTGCTTTTTAATGCTCACAAGGTCATTTCCAAAAGTCTAAAGTAGATTCTAAATCTTTTGTTGGCTGCTCTTTATCTCTTGCAATTCCTGAGATGGTCCTTGGACAAAAACTTCTTGGCTAATAACAGCTGGTAAAGGGGTTATTTGAGGTGTTGGTAAAGTTGTAGGAGGTTGTATATGAAAGAAAAAATGTATAGGAGGCCTACAGTGAATTCTTCCAACTTGTATGAGGCTATTTTTAGCCCTTACAACTATATCATAAGCCATCGGTAATGTGGTTCCACCCATTGACTATATCAAAACAACTTCGCTATTTAAGGCTCTCAAAAAATAAAGGAATGCATACTCAGCTAGAGGCCTTGTGGTTTTTGGAATTCTATCCCATGTTCTTTGAAAATAAAAGTTGAAGTCCATCATCCATTCATGAGGAGCTCTTTTGATGTGATTCAACTACTCCGCTAATGACAAGTTGTCATATTTGTCCTCAAATTGCTTGCATAACACTTCTCCTAGCTCATCCCATGTTCTAATGGAGTTGATTGTTAAACTCAGAACCATTGGAGTGCCTTTCCTCTAAATGATGTTTCTAGAAACCTCAAAGCAATGTTTTCTTAAGTTATATGATGCATTGAACACAAATTCGATATGTCGTTGATGTGTTCAATTGGTGTGGTATGATCTTCACCTGAAAATTATGGCACACTTTTAAGGGAATCCATGGGAATATCGTCATGTTGAGCCAATTATAGCTGGTTGCCTCCATTAAAAGTGATAAAAACTTGATTCCTTGAAACAACCATTGGTGGCACCAAGGTTTGCTTCCTCGTAGGACTTGGAACTCTCACTACAGGTGAGGTTGAAGCAGTTTTTCTTGATGAAATAACACCTTTGTTGGTTTTCCTCTCCCCCAAAGTGGTGACAACTACAAATAATCAAACGGGATAGAGTTTCCCCTTGTTTGAATCATTTTCATATGCTACTACAACACTAGTTTATTGCTAATTTCCACATTTAGAGTCACTAGATATGCTTCTATGACCTCTCAAATGCTGAAAAAATGTTGGCTACATATCAAAACTATAAAACATGTGTATTTTTCTAATCTAATCTAATTAGAAGGGTCCCACCAAGCATGCCAAAATTGTTAGTGGCACAAATTTACACCCCTTTGCCAAGCTATGAAAGAACTCAACAAATTTGGACTAACATGGGATTGCTTTCAGGTTGTGGGTATCCTATCATGAAAGAAGACCTCTAGATTATGGGTTGGCTCCCCTTTTGATGTCACCCAAACTAATGATTTCTTAAGAAAAAGGGTAAAAAGGTGCATGAAAATGAACTTAACTGAAAAAATTAAAAGGGTGATACACCAAAACTAACTAAGACTTGCAAAACAACTTGTTCACATTCAAAACAATGACAAAAACCTTGTTCACAAAGCTCATTTTGCATGCATTCTCGCATAATTAATCTATAAGGAGGTTTTTAGCAGAACTCTTAGAAGGAAAATTTCACAACTAACAACCTTTGCATTTACTAACACAAATTATAACCTGTAACAATACACTTTTCTGCTAAACATGTGCCTAACAATGAGACAAGAGTACAAGGAAAAGATAAATTTCACAAATAATCTGATCAATCACTAACACACAATAAAACATGAAATGAGAAGGTAAATGTTCAATTTCATTGATTCAAAGTACTCAACTAGTATACAAGTCTATCTTTTTTACAATACTACTCTTGCTGAAAAGATAACTCCAAATCCAAGCTATCACTTTGCTAGAAAGAAAGAACTGACTCCAAATAAAAAGGTTGAAGTTACTTAAGCAAAAATTCACCCAACTCCCTCACACAAGTCCATCTAGAAGGTTCTAGTCAGATGCAGTAGAAAAGGCCAAAAAAAACCTTCTAAAAACACTCTAAAGTGTCCTCCACGTGAAGCAAAGTCAAGCCAAGACCATAGTCACACTAAAAATCTGACAAAAATTCCTCCAAACAACCCTTTTCCTCCAAAATTAGTCAAATAAAACTTCTCACATATCTCTCATCTCTGTCAATCATCATTTTTCTTCAAAAGCCTTGACCCACACTTTTAATGCATTTTCAAAAGCACGAGACTCTAATTTCCATTCAAAATAATAATTTGATTAAGTGATTCATAATGCATCACTTAATCAAAATTCTTTACATTTTAAAACAAATACAAAAAAAGGCCCCACCACCTTCCTTGGATTACATTTACATTTGCATTAAATAAATATATTAAATAAAAGTGATTTACAAATCACTTAAACAATGCCTTATGTGTACAGTTGATAAAATGCAAACTAAATGATATATTCAAAATTCTTGTAAAAGAATTTGAGAAAAAACTAAAACTCTTCTCCAACGCATTTTATCAATTTTCATTCACCTCTATCTCTGCATTCAAAACCAAAAGTGAGATGACTATCACTTGGTTATAATTCTCTTTTCAAACACAAACAAGAAAACCAATAATTCATCCTATGTGAGCATAAAGGGACTCCAAACTCTTTGGAAGGAATATTTTAAGGTCTTAAAGGGATTGCATGTTTCAAATTTCTGAGGACTTAGCATATTTTAAAGGTCAAAACACATGGTCCTTCGAATAGACATAAGGAAAAATTGCCTAAGTCACAAACTTCACTTCAAAGCCCTTATAGCAATTAAATTTCTTTGCAATTTTTTTTTAAAAAAGGAAAAACTATCACCTTGGTCAGCATCATAGGGTTTCAAACCCTAAGAAGAATATGGGAAAAAGGAAAAAAATCTCATTCATTTGCATCAAGCTTCTGGAGAGTTCTATTATGTCAGCATGGGGTTTCATTGAGTGCATACATAACATGATGTTTTGACTAGTTTTTTTGTTGATTTCTTGTGGCATTTTTGTGATTTCCTCACTAGAAGAATAAGCTACCTAATTTTGAATCAAATATTGCTTATTTTACATCCTTTGACAACCATCTTATGAGTAAAGGCCACAGCCATAAGCATCTTTTTGATCATTTTTTATTTCTTTATCTTGTCTCTGTGGCTATTCTTTTGTCTTAGCCACCATTGTTGAGGCTCTCTAAAGATTAAATGGAATATTTTAGTATCAAAATTCTCTGCATAATCAAATAAAATGAGAAAAAATAGCTTAGGTAAGCTCACTTCAACAATATACTTCCATTTCTCAACAAATAAAGCTCAAACTCGAACTCCCTAGACATATAGTGAAATGGTAAAATTCTGGATTTCTCCTCTGTATCTCTTTATGTGTTTGGTTGGTGAGCTTGACCTCCATTTTATTGACATTTTTGTGTGTGGAACTTGTATCTTTTCAATAAAAGACACCTTCTATTGGTATTTATGGAAGAAGCCTATTTTATAACTCTACATTTGAATGGCATCCAAAACCCCAAGTGGGTTCTTGTGATTTTGTGAAGAAACTTGGTTTATAGGTCACGACCATGAATAATGCATTCGGGTTTTTGCATACTATTACTTTGCTTCAAAAGTATCCATGATAGCTTTCTCAATATTTCTGTATTTGCAATTTTAACACAAACCCCAAGTGAGTTTTTGATTTGGTGAAGAAAAACCAAATTTTTGGTCGTGGCCATGAAAAATTGACTTGGGTTTTTATATATTTTTTATTGCTATTTCTGAAACAAAAAATTCATGCCATTCTTTTCAATGTCTATATTTTGCAATTTCTTAAGAACCTTGAGTGGGTTCTTGTTAATGTAAACAAAAAAATGGCCTTTACCAAGTCGTGGCCATGAAAGCACCTGGGTTTGTTGCATTTCACTATTTTCTCTAAATAATTTCATGAAATCTCAATTTCAAAACTCTAAAATCTATAATTTCTATCACAAACCTAGATAGCTTTCTATCAATGTGCAAGAAAGTGGCTTTTATCAGGCCACCGGTATGAATGAATAGCTAGAATTTGACACATTTGTGATTTTGAAAATAAAATTACTCTACATCTGGGTACTTTAATTTCTCATAGAAAATAGTTTCTAGGTCTGAGAATTTTAAGAAAAAACCCCTCATGGGTTTTCTGCAATTTTCCTCTTTTCTAATTCAAGCCAATGACAAGGTAGTGGAAAGATGTAATTTCTCTCTTTTGTATACCCCATGCACCTATCTTAGGAGCCTTCCCTCATGGTATTCTCTCAAATTTTGTATAAGAAACTCGTATCATTTTTAGAAAATGATAGGGTGATCCCACAATACTGGTTTACAATTTTTGGCCAAACTAGACACTGAACTATTTTTTTCTTACTAAATCTTCACTTTCACACACCTATAGTGACTAAATCGTGAGGAATTTGAAGATCATACAAACTAGTGATTTGTGAAACTTTTTCTATAGATTCTAAATATATTTTTTTCAAAAAATTTTGAATCGGATTGCACTTCTTTTTCAATCTCCTTAGAAAACTAGTTTTTTTCAAAAAACACCATTTTTAAGGAGTGACGCTCACCGTATAACAGATAACGTTTTTTCCATGAAGGATAAAACTCTATTTTTTTTGAATTTATATTTGTAACTACAATATCTAGTGCTTACAATTGGTTTCATAGTGTTTTATTGAATATTTTTTCCCTAATCAAGTTTCAAAATCAAACTAATTGCAATTCAGACATAGGCAGACTGTATACCACAAATTTTTTTGTGTATATTGAAATTCAATATTTTTTTGTTGGATCAATGACTTCTATATCTGGTGCACTCATATTTTTTTAAAAAAAATTATAATCTTCTATTTTTCCACATGTGCAAAACAAAGAGCTTATTTTTTGGTGAAAAACCTACATTCACAAGAAATTAAAAATAAATATAATTTAATAAAATTAAATTTATTTAAAATTATACTTTTTGGGAAGCTTATAATAAGGACTACATACTTACAAAAAATAAAATTTAAATGAATTAATTTTATCCCACAAAAGGTAAATCAAAAGTGGTTTTTTATCAACATTTTGATAAGTGTAAAGGCGACTTCGTTATACGTATGGTTTAAAACTAGCAGGGTTTTATCCTAGGTGGTTTGATCTAAGGTAGTTTGATCAAACCCTCTTCAATTGGAATCCTTCAAATGGAACTTTTTAAGGATTAAATAATTATATTTTCTAAAAATATGTGATTTCAACAAAAATTAGAATCTCCCAAAAATTGTGAATTAACATTGTGGGATCACCCAATACCTTCTGTATGAATAATAGAAGAAATGTATGTGATTTTTCTTCCTTACTAATTTTCAATCAGAAGCCTCTAAAACATGGATACCTCTTTAGATTCTTTGGTATTTACTATATATAAAACAAAACCCCTAAAGAAAGTGTTTTGCTATATGATTTAATGCCATTGCAAGGTATAGATATACCTCATGGAAACTCATCTCTTTCCCATCCTGTAAATTCCTTAGAATTGTGAAGGCTTTGTTCTTTGATTTTCTAATTTCTTGTTATTACTTTAAATGGTCATAATGCCTAAGTGCTATCATGACAAATTATTTGTATTTGAACTGTAGATTTTTTGGTTCCAATGTACTCTCTAACTCTTCTAGGGTGTTTCACCTAAAATGAGAGAGCTTAGGTCAAAAATTGTAAAGGTTTAGTCAATTTATGTTATGTGTGATGTTATTTAAACTAAATGATATGATCTAAATGAAGTTATATGAATTAATTGATCAATTATGAATGCAAAATCTAAGAATTATGCTATGTTGGAAAACACATTGTGTAATAAAAATCATCTACAAATGAATGGAAAAATGTAACATAAATGAATCAGACTGAAAGTGTGCACCTAAGATATGCATGAGGATGGTAAATGACTTTTGGAATATTGTTGATGCTGAAATTTAGGCTTGGTGGACTCATTCACCATTCTAGGTGAATTTTTGGATTTTCAAAGGTGGATTCTAAAGCTTCCGATCTGCACTTCAATGTTCTACAGGTGTCTGCTTCTGAAAATCTGATTTACGAGTCTAAAAATGAGATTTTTTTACTCTTTGACTTGTTGAATGAAGAGAGGATTTTAATAACCTTGCAACTTGATCTCCAATGATTTACAAGCTTCTAAGGGACCTAAATCTGCAAACACACAAGAAGAGAAGAATAAATGGTGAATGTTAGGGCATGGGGGTTTACCTTGGTCAAACTCCTTTTAGGTAATTAAACCAAAATGGTGAAAGAAAGGAATGAAACACGCAAAAATGGAATGGATTACCTTTCCATGATGTTGATCTCCAATTTCTGTAGCAGTGGAGGAAGATTCATCCCTTGAATGAGACAAGATGCAAATGAAAGTTAGTTCACTCCATCAATTCCAATGCACAAATGAGCACTTCCAGGTCATACCAAAATGTACAAGTTGTAGCAACAAAATTCAATGTAGCAAAACATAGAAAATAGTGAATCTTTGTTATTCAATCCTCCAACTGTACATCCAACCTCTATTTTGACCATTAAAAAGCATATTTAACCTTTTCCAACGTTATCCAACTAACTACAACTAACTTTTAACATCATAATATTCAACTTCCTTTTTACATAAAAAATGAAAAAGTTGTTATGCAACATTTTTAAAAATTTTGCAACTTTACCAAATTGACTCAAAATGACTCCTCCTAACCAAAACCAACCCAAAACATTTCACCATGGTCTTAAAGACCTTATTTCAAAACAAAAACATTGCCTTAAACATAAAGACACTACATACTAAACCCCTTTTACAAAATGAAGGCCCAAGTGCCCTGCACCATAGGCACAATGCCTTGGGTACTCCATTCTCACAGATCTTTTACAATGTCACTCACACATTCAAGATTCTCTTATAATGTCTATATCATAGGTTCTCATGATGAGGTTAACTTCAAATTAATAACTTGAGATTCCCTCGCTAAGCTTCACACGCTCTTTTATAATGGCTTCAAATCAGAATTGAGATTTTTCAAGATCATCAAAATAAGGATGTTGCATTGCTTTTTGGGTTGTGATTCTCTTCGATGGCTCATAAATCAGCATTTTCTACAAGAAGAGACCAATAAAATTTTATTAGTTTACTTACAAATACACAATGTAAAAGAAAAAAAAGAAAGATCATCCAAAATGGAAATGAAATGAAAATAGATGGAAGACACTTATAGACAACAAATCCACACTATTTGGTTCCAACTCGGGAACAAAAAGGCATAAATATTGATGCTTCCATTGAGGATAGGCATGCCAATCTCTCAACTTAGTCACTCCTGGTCATACATCTTCACTGGGAGTTCCAAGATACCTATTGCACACAACACTTCTCATGAATAGAATAACTTGAAATTCGAGATGCTCTTATAATGTCTACATCATAGGTGCATATGATAAGGTTAACTTAAAATGAATAACTTGAAATTCCCTCACCAAGCTTCGCATGCACTTTTATAGTGGCTTAAAATCATAACTGAGATTTGTCAAGATCATCAAAATAAGGAAGTTGCATTGCTTTTCTAGCTGAGATTCTCTTGGATGGCTTGTAAATTAGCATTTTTTGCAAGGGGCCACCAATCAATTTTTAGTAGGTTACTGACAAATAGGAAAATTAAAAGAAGATGATAGCATTGGCATCAAAAAAATTAATGTGCATACAAGTATAAATTAATAAGAACCAATGTGCATACTTACAAATTAATCCAACAAACCATCTGAGTCTGCTCTACTCTTTATTGTGTCAAGTATTGCCTCATGGTCAGACTCATGGACCTTCCACAAGGTCTTGTTCAAAGGTCTACCCCCATATTTTCTCAAACAAACATTGAATACCATGAAATATTGATCAATATGTAGTTTTTCGATACTCCCATGTTTGAAGGCACACATATGATGGTTTTATAGGTTAGAGTTATTGGTATTATTACACCTCTTCCTAAAAAACAATATTTATTTCTTAAGAAGTTGCAACAGGGTTTTGTCAGGGTGATAACAAGAATAGGTAGTTCACTCCATGAGTAGTAGCACTGATTCAAAAATGAGAAGAGGTCGCCATCTTCTCAATGATGGAGACTTTCAAATTCACAATATAATAAATGTAGAACATCAAAGAGAAAAATACTGGTTGTATCCATCCTCATGGACATCGAATTCATTGCCATTGAGTACAACTTTCTTCATAATCTAGATGATTAAATGTGATTGTTATTGTATGGATTTATAAAATTTGTTCAAAAAAATTACTAGAAGCAACTTACACAAATAGTCATTGCATTACTTCTTTGCAAGATGTGAAGCTACTTATTGTGCCGAGTTTTGTAATGGGTGGCAATGAATTTCAATCATTCATTAAGACTACAAAGGTTGATCTTGGAAAGGAATGATGCTTATTTAGATCGAGTTACATTACCACCAAGATTTTATTCATTATCCATGGTACACAACCATTCTCATTTGGTTTTAAAAGTACTTTTGGTACCCCACATACATTCTATTACTTCAAGGGTCACGTAATGAAAATAGATAGGTTGATACAAGTTTTGAAAATACAAGGGGAAAGTTCTATCTTCAGCCTTTATGCCATCTCATCAAAAGGCCGAAGCATCTTACAAAAGAAGAGGTTTCTTTTATAATGTTTTAGGAGCTTTGGTGTGGTTCCTAAACATTAAAAGTGTCAACACCATTTCCAAAATGATGCAAAAATCCAGCACGTGCTTGTGAGAACACAAAAAGGATAAGAATAACACACGGGTGATGATAAAGGAATGGCATCAAACTATGCATTGAAAGTATTTGGATGGGAGGTTGATCAATGCCAGTGAAATGGAACCAAATTTAGTGATGTCCTACCATCATTTTCCAATGATTTTGTAGCTTGTGTTGAATATCATGCTTCGCAACATCGGGCATTCTTAATAAGTTTCAAAAATCCACAAATCATCTACATGTTTTAATGATCATAAGAAAGGACGATAGCCTAATCTTTGAAGCCTATGTGGGATTTTTATCCTTGACCATGGTTTTTTCTAATAGGGTGAATAGGATGTAGTGAGAACCTTTTGGTCATGAGGGATGCTCTCAAATAGAAATTATCTCAAAAAAATGGTAATATGATAAATAAATTTGATGACGAAGATATTCACTTTCTCATAGAGAAAAGTAATGATACTATATAAAAAACATCATTTACAATTATGAATGAAAGGTTTCTGAATCAGAATATTGGAGAAAATCATTATAAGGCCGAAACATTTCTTTTAAGCATATAAAGGTAAAACAAGCTGTGAAATGGTTACAACTAGCATATATATATTATTTTAATAATAATATATATAAAATACGCAGAGAGATATCCTTCTCGAGGCGCCCATTTTTTAATCAAATTTTTATTATAAAAATTGAATAGGCGCCTCGAGAAGGATATCTCTCGGCGTATTTTATATATATTATTATTAAAATAATATATATATATGCTAGTAGCAGTCGCGTGCAACATGTAATATCCTAAATAAATAATTTTTTATATTTATTATATATTTTATTATAAAATTATTATAATATGATAGTTAATAATATTAGGGTTAGGATTAGGATCAGGGTTTCATTAGGTTAGGGTTAGCATGTATTAGGGTTAGGGATATGATTAGGGTTAGGGTCAAGATTAGGGTTAGGGTTAGGGTTAGGGTTAGGTTTATTAATTTTGTTTAGGGTTAGGATTAGGATTAGGATTAGGGTTAGGGTTAATATTAGGGTTAGGGTTTAATTAGGGTTAGGATTAGGGTCAAGGTTTCATTAGGTTAGGGTTAGGATTAGGTTTGGGGTTAGGGTTAGTATTAGGGTTAGGGTTAGGATTAGGATTAGGGTTAGGATTAGAGTTAGGGTTTAATTAGGTTAGGGTTAGGATTAGGTTTAGGGTTAGAATTACTATTAGGGTTAGGGATATGATTAGGGTTAGGTTTAGTGTTAGGGTTAGGGTCAGGATTAGGGTTAGGGTTAGGGTTAGGTTTATTAATTTTTTTTAGGGTTAGGGTTAGGGTTAGGGTTAGGTTTAAGATTAAGATTAGGGTTAGGGTTAGGTTTAAGTTTAGGATTAGGGTTAGGGTTAAAGATTAAGGTTAGGGTTTAATTAGGTTAGGATTGATTAGGATTAGAAGTTAAGGTTAGGGTTAGGGTTAGGGTTAGGAGTTAGGATTATGATTAGGAGTTAGGGTTAGAGTTTAGGGTTAGGAGCTAAAGATTAAAGTTAGATTTAGGGTTAGGATTAGGGTTAGGAGTTACAATTAGGGTTAGGATTAGGAGTTAAGTTATGATTGGGGTTCTGATTAGAATTGAGGTTTAGGAGTTAGGAGCTAAGATTAAGGTTAGGGTTAGGGTTATGAGATTAGGGTTAGAGCTAAAAGATTAAGGTTAAGTAGGAGTTATAATTAGAGTTAGGACCTTAGAAGGTTATAATTAGGAGTTAGGTTTAGGGTTAGGGATAAGATTAGAGTTAGAGGGTTAGGAGTTAGGATTAGGGTTATAGTTATGGTTAGGATTAGGAGTTAGGAGTTAGGATTAGGATTAGGGTTAAGAGTTAGGGTCTAATTAGAGTTAGGAGTTAAGGTTAAAGGTTTAAGAGTTAGGAGTTTAGAGAGTTAAAACTTTAAGTTAGGGTTAGGGTTTAGTGGGATTACAGGATTAGGATGAGGTTTAGGTTTAGGTTTAAGGTTAGGATTAGGATTAGGAGTTAGAGCTTAGGCTTAGAGCTTAGGATTAGGGTTAGGAGTTAGGGTTAGAGGGTGTGAGGATGAGGGTTGGAGTTTTTTTAATTTTGTTTAGGGTTAGGATTGGGATTAGGAGTTAGAGTTAGGAGTTTTAATTAGGTTAGGGTTAGGGTTAGGATGAGAGTTGGAGTTTTTAATTTTGTTTAGGGTTAGGATTGGGGTTAGGGTTAGGGTTAGGGTTAGGATTGGGATTAGGGTTAGATTTAGGGTTTAATTAGGTTAGGGTTAGGGTTTAATTAGGGTTATGGTTAGGTTTATTATTTTTGTTTAGGGTTAGGGTTAGGGTTAGGTTTATCATCATGAATATGTTTATCATCATGAATAGGGTTAGGGTTAGGGTTAGGGTTAGGTTTAGGATTAGGGTTAAGGTTAGAATTAGGAATAGGATTAGGGTTAGGATTCTAGGGTTAGGGTTAAGATTGGGATTAGGGTTAGGGTTAGGATTAGGATTAAGATTAGGGTTAGGGTTTAATTAGGTTAGGGTTAGGGTTAGGGTTAGGGTTAGGTTTATCATCATGAATAGGTTTATCATCATGAATAGGATTAGAGTTAGGGTTAGGGTTATGGTTAAGGTTAGGGTTATGTTTATCATCATGAATTTAGATTAGGGTTATCATTAGAATTAAAGATATGGTTATGAGTATGGTTAAAATAGGGCTTGGTTTCAATTAGGGTGAGTGTTCAATTATAGTAAGGGTTCAATTTGGTTATGATTTTATAAATGATAAAATTTGGTTAGGGTTAGAGTTAAAATTGGGATTAGCATTAGAGTTATCATCATGAATAGGGATTAGGGTTAGGGTTAGGGTTAGGGTTAGGGTTAAGGTTAGGGTTAGGATTAGGTTTATCATCACAAATTTAGATTAGGGTTATCATCACGAATAGGGATTAGGGTTAGGGTTAGTATTAAGGTTAGGGTTAGAGTTATGGTTAGGGTTAGAATTATAGTTAGGATTAATATTAGGGTTAGGGTTAGGGTTATGGTTATTATTATGCCCTACTCCTAATCTTAATCTTAATCATAACCCTAACCCTAATCCTAACTCTAATCCTAACCCTAACACTAACCATAACCATAACGCTAACCCTAACCCTAACCCTAAAACTAACCCTAACTCTAATCATTATGATAACCCTAACCCTAATCATATTCATGATGATAAGCCTATTGGTGATGATAACCCTAACCCTAATCCTAACCCTAATCTTATTCGTAATGATAATCCTATTTGTGATGATGAACCTAATCATGATGATAACCCTAACCTTAACCATAACCATAACCATAACCATAACCATAACCATAACCATAACCATAACCCTAACCCTAACCCTAACCCTAACCCTAACCCTAACCATAACCCTAACCCTAACCCTAACCCTAACCATAACCATAACCATAACCATAACCCTAACCATAACCATAACCATAACTATAACCACAACCACAACCACAACCATAACCATAACCATAACCCTAACCATAACCATAACCTTAACCTTAACCATAACCATAACCATAACCATAACCTTAACCCTAACCATAACCATAACCCTAACCCTAAGTTCCCTAACCATAACCCTAACCCTAACCCTAATCCTAACCCTAAACCCAAACCCTAATTGTAAACATGGTTTTAATCCTAACCATAATTGGATCCTAACCCTAACACTAACCTTACACTAATTGAACCCTAACTATAATCCTAACTTAAATTTAATTCTAATTGAATCTTACACTAATAATCTTAATTTAGTTGGACTTATTAAAGAATATTGCATGGTGGACATGAATGGAGACACTAATTGAATCCTAATTATATCTCTTAATATTTTTTCTCAATATTGTTCATATCAACAAATATGACATCAAATATGAATCTTACACCTAACCTTGATCATAACCCTATTTGAAACCCAATCATAAAACTAACCCCAAGATTTATAATAGAATCCTACACTAATTGAACCCTAAACTAAGACTAATCCTAGTCCTAACCCTTACCCTAACTCTAAGCTTGATTGAACCCTAACCCTAACACTAATCCTAACCTTATAAATGAACCCTAACCTTAATTGAACCCTAACCATAATTGAATCCTAACACTTACTATAGTTAAACTCTAATTTAACAATAGCACTTTATAACCCTAGTTATAACCCTTATTGAATCGTAGTTGTAACCCTAATTCAACCTAAATTAAACTCTAATTGCACCCAAACCCTAATACTAACTCTAATTAAACCTTAATAAGACTTACCGTAGTTAAACTCTAATTCAACAATTACACTTTTTAACCCTAGTCATAACACTAATTGAATCCTAGTTGAAACCTTGACTCAACCTTAATTAAATATTAATTGCACCCAAACCCTAATTTATCTCTCAATTAGGCTTAGGGTTAAAGTTCAATTATACTATATTATTTTAACCCTAACCCTAGTCCTAATTGAATTGTAACTATAACTTTGAACACGATTTTAATCCTAACCCTAACACTAACCCTTATGCTGATTGAATCCTAAGTATAACCCTAACTCTAATTGATTCCTAACCCTAATCGATTTGCAATCCTAACCCTTTAATTGAATACTAAACATAACTCTAATTATAAGCTTATTTGAACCCTAATTTTAACCCTAACCCCAAGCTTTATCATAAAATCATAACACTAATTGAACCCTCAGCTTAGCCCTAATTGAATGATAATTTATAGGAACCCTAATTAAATCCTAACATTGCTTGTACCCTAACCCTAACTGAACCTAGATTGAATTGTAACCCTAATTGTAATGTAAATATAATCCTAACTCTAACCCAAATTGAACTCTAATCCTAACCCTAGCTTTAATTGAACCCTAACTATAATCCTAACTTAAATTTAATTCTAATTGAATCCTAACCCTAATTGAATTTTACACTAATAATCTTAATTTAGTTGGATTTATTAAAAAGTAGTAATTTGAGATTATTTCCATTTCTTTTATTTAGAAAATATTAGAGAAAACAAGGGTGTTATATGTCTTTTTCAAGTTTATTTCTAAGAGATCATTCCTTTTTGGTTTTGAAAATATTAAAATGATTTGATTCATTCAAATTTAAAGTTCAATACAATTCAATTGAACTCAAAAATCTAGAAATAGAGATTTATTTCCTTGCTAACCTATTTAAAAGACATAAATCAAAGCTTTTATACTTCAAAATATTTGATGATTTATTTACTTGAAAGTTCTTCCCTCACCCTAGGTGAGAGGAGATTGCTTTCTATCCATTATTTTTTAATTCATTTTTTCTTATTTTCTTTCTTGGTGCTATTTTTATGGTGTTATTACATCCTCCACTCTAATTAAGTTGAAAGTTAATTTATTGTGAATAAAATTTAATGTTTGTGGTAGCATTTTGAATAAGATAATAACATGCACTACAATACCTTAAATTCTAAAACACGTAAGATGTATACTCATTCTAGGGATTTTAGGGTGCATTTGAAAAATAGCTTGAAGTGCATACACCATCCACCTATGTGAAAGGTATGATTTTTTGGACACAACCTAACAAATATACATTTAAAATATTAACATTATTTTGAATTTATCATTTAAAATATTTTTCAAATTTACCTATTTTGATATATGAGAGATATACCAAATCCAAACTCTATACTATTTATAGTTAATTTAAATTATATTTTATTAAATTGTTAAAAAAATTAAGTTGTTTATAAATAATTTTAATTTTTTATACTTAACTTGACATTGTGTAAAAATGATTTAAATTATTTATAAAAATAAAAAATAAAAATATATGAAAAATTATAGATAATTTAATTTAAGATATGGATTGAATCAAATTACACCTAATCAATGGATTAAATGTCATTTTCTCATCGCCAAGATTAGCAATGTGCAAGGTGAGAGAATAAGATGATTGTTTAATCTAATTTGGAAGTATATCATGCAAATCTATCAAATCTAATTTAACACAAAAGTAAAAAAATTTATCTAATAAGAAATAATTTAACTATTTATGCAATATTCTTAGAATAGAATATAAACTTGTACTTAAATCAATAGAAAATCTCTTTGTAAGGAAATAAATAAATATTTTAAATCAGATATCTCACCTACTAAGTTTAAAATTTTGAAACTTATTTTTATGTCTAATTTAACAACTACTTTTATATTAAATAATAATTTTAGAATATTTCTTTTGCACTTTATATTGTTTTTATTTTTATTTATTTTTGAAGTTAAGATAAGATAGTTTATCTATTGATTATTTTAGATTAAAATCATATTCGTCAAACAATTTAGATCACCTTCATGCATAAAAAATCGTTAATTTTATTTTCTTAAAATTTCATTTAAAAATTGTAGAACTTATCTTTCAAAATAAGATGATAAAAAGATTCAAAGCAACACATATCCCCAAATAATAGTCATTCACTTCAAAGGGCGAATATTATAACTAACTATTCCCAAATGCAACCCAATAACCTATCATAGATCACAAACTACGGAGCATTATTGACAGCATCCTAGAATTAGAATCATAATTAGAGCATAATCAATATCAAATAAATTCATAGAAGGCATTGATCTGCATGGAAATTAAAAGTAAAAATCACTGCAATTCATAATAGAATGTTTCTCAATTGATTCATTATTATCTTCAAAATATGAAAAAAACACTGCAATTTAAAATGGAATGTTCTACATCTGCAACTAAGTTGTAGCTTTATTTGATAAATAAATCCTATTTTATATTTTATTTTAAAAACTATTTTATGTACACATGCTTGTAAAAGTTGGAATCAAAGTAAATACATGCAAATGGTAAAGACAGAGCATGGTAGACATGCATGCAAAATGTGCAAGCATAGACAACCAATTCAAACTCATGGAAATGAAGGGGTCATTAGTCATGAAGGAACGTATATTTTCCAAGCCATAGATCGCCTCCAAGATATCGATTTTGACTTTGGAAACTATATTCAGCCATCAAATTAACAGTACAATTTAGAGAAATTTAAAGAAAGAGGCATTCAAATAATTTAACAGGACTAGAAATTGGAAAGAAAGAGATCTAAAGTGATGGGCACATACCTCACCACGAATATGCTTGACATAATTAATTCAAGCCAAACATGCATATTCTAGAGCAAATTTAATCTTTATATCACATAATGACTGTATCTCGTCTAGAATAGACAAGAAGTCACCCTCAAATTTGTAACTCCCTGAAACTACCACCAAGTAATGTAATTGCCATCATCATTAAGGGATAAGATCCATGAATAAGTGAGTTAAGGAATGAAATGTTCTCCAAAGACAGAGGCATTAAGAAACACTTGAAAACTTAGCACACAGTTAACCAACGTCCTGAGTCCGAGGAATCAATTTATATCAAGGATGCTTTGTGCGATGTTGAGGCAAAAATTATTTTCAAAGCTGCAGTCTCTCCCTAGGCCAATATCGTCCTCCTCCTCCTCGATAGGGGGCTCGTGCAGCAACACCACCTTCGGTCGCCGCTAGTGTAGTCACTCTGCCGGTAATAAATCTGTCGCCTCCTCCTATAATCCCTATAATCAGCTGCAGCATAATCCCTAATCCCAATTCGAAACCAAGGGAAAACAACAAACCACAGTCATAATTTTCATTTTTAAATACAGAATTGACAAGAAAAATAAATTATAAGGGTGTCCTAAAGTACCTGGAATACAACAGAGGAAGGAATAAGGAATAACGTATGAGAAAGAAGACTGAACAACTCCCCAAAATGAATAAACGATAATTTTTAGATTTCCTGGTGTCGTTTGGAAAATAACAACAGGCGGAAGAGAATTTATAGAGGAGAAGATTAAAGGCAATTAAAGCATGGCGGAGCCAGCAAGCGCAAGGGATCATAAAAGTAGATGTGGTGAAATGGTGATTTTGTAGCCATGATTTGAAACGCCTGCCTCTTCGACTTCCACCTTCTCCATTAAAATCTTCGGCACTTCCAAGTCCATTACAATATCCTCTGCTTCCCGTGGACTGCCAACAGTGTACAAGAATTTAAATCTGACTGGGTTTTGTAACTGCCATCGGTTTGTAACGGTAGAGCTTTCTTTTTTATGTACTCAGGTCTTCTCCACCCCTGCTGTGACTGTAGAACGCCTCTCGGTGTAAAGACATTCCTCTCTCAATTTATGTTGATAGATTAAATAGCCATTGTATGAACTGATTTAGTAAAAAGCAGAGATATATGAAGATGGTCATTTTTGGAGAGATTTGTTTCCCTCTCACATTCTCGAAAGGCATACCAAAAAGCTGAGGGTGAATTTGAAGAGTTTTTTAAATAATTTTCAGGAAATGATTATTTGAAATTAGAAAAATCAAATCCAAGAATCAGTACGAAATAGAAAGAGAAATTATGAGAAGGAGAGGAAATTTCCTTTTCTTTGATAAATGAGATTGTAATCTAATTCCATGAAATGGTTACATGAAATCGAAAAGGTTTAGGGGTAGTTATAAAAAACATTTTTTGAATATAATAGGGGATTTTTTTTTTCGACTGTCTATGAACAGGGGAAGGAGAGAAAGTTTTATTTTATGTTGTTATGTAAGTCTAGTTATCTTTCTTCTTGACTTAGTCTCTGTATAGGGGAAATTTCAAAAACTTTGAGTTTTGTTTTGTTGGAGAAATCAAGAATTATTTTTAGAACTTTTCCTTGGTAAATGTCTTCTTTGGTTGTAGTTTTTCCTATGTTAATTTGTATTCAATCTTCAATTTTCTCTTGTTATGTATGGTTGTATTTGAGTTTCAGATTCATATCTTTCCTATGTTTGATATGTGTTGAGAGAAATATAACTATCCTCTTATCAATCCATTAATGTTTGTCAGTGTGGAATAAGTGGGCTTTGTATCATTTATTTGCATTCATTTCATTTTTAATTAATCAACCACATCTATTTTCATGGTTATGGGTAGATGTTAGTTATCCTTTACCGCTTTCTGGTTAAAAGCACACTTTAGTTTTATTTTCAATTTTTCTAATTCATTGAAAATCTTAAGTGGGAATTGTACCTCATAAATTCATAGGAAGATCACTAATCTAATAGTGATCTTCGGAGCTATTGGTAATTGATTTGTCTTCATTACTGGGAATATTTGAGTCATTTAATTTGATTATTTGAAGAAGGCTGATCTATTTTCTAACTCAATCATTGTGAGGGTGGGTAAAGATTTAGAGGATTCTTAGGATGTCCCACAAGGTATGTAGGAGGTCCATTAATCAAGGGAGATCTAACAAAAACTTACACATTCATAACCTTAATGGTTTTGGTTTGATGTTTTTATAATGAAGGGGAATCTAGTGTTATCCTTTCACTATCATCTAAGGAAGCTGAAATGTTGTCATTATCTTCCACCATGATATATTCTATAGTAGGAAAGTTTTTAGGAGAACTACAAACTAGATTTTCAATACATTTAAAGGTTGGTTATTCTAAAATGACTTCATCACAAGGGATTTATCAATGGTTAGATTGTCTTGTTTATCAATGATGTCCTTGTCTTGTTCAATATTGTTTTTTGTAGGGGGAAAGAGACACATGAGATTCTCATTAATTTCATCGATTGCATTTTCTAACACCAAATTATCTTCTTCACAACTAGGAGAGATACGAGGAGAAGAACAAATGTGATTGTCATGATTACCTATGGTTTGTTCATCAATGTCTTTCCTAATAAGATAGGTAGGAGCAGAGAAACAACTAGGATTCTCAAAAGTCTCATTGATTAGTTTTTTTCTAACACAAAAATTACTTCTTCACAAATAGGAGAGATCTTAGGAGAAGAACGAGTATGATTGTTATGATTGCCCAAGGTTGTATTGTCTTTCGTTCAATCCTTCTCATAGGGAGAGTATATGAACTTTTTCTTAGCATGCCTAGATAGGAAAGACACTAACATTGTTTATCACATGCAATGCTTCAATAATGTATATCCAAAGATGAAGAATACTTTTATCCAATGTATACAAACCTTTAAGAATACAAACAATGTGTATCCAAAAATGAAAATAATGTTTATCAAACTCATGCAAAACTTTATGAATGCAAACATTTTGTATGCAAATTTTAAAAGTAGTTTTATCCATGATATTATGCAAAGTTTAAAAAATGTGAATATTTTTAGATCTAATGATTGTTGTTATTGAACTATTTTAAAAAAATAACTACCCTAAATCGATGTTTTGACCTAGATGCATAAAACAAAAGTTACTGAAACTTTCCAAACTGATAGTACATATGTTACCAGCAAACTTAGGAAGTACAAAAACAAGGTTTTTAATGCTATAAAAGGTAGTTTCAGGCATGATCTAAGACTAAATCGCCTAGAGGGGCGTATGAATCCTAGTTAGTGTTTTTTAGGGGTTCAAATTTTGAAAAATGCACAACATAGAAATCCTAGAAAGTTTGCAAAACAACCTATACCAGGACTAAATCGCCCAGAATGGGGTATGAGTCCTATATTTGGTTTTTTTCATCATTTTCATATGAGATTCAATGATGTAAGATGCAAAAATGCAACCCATATGCACTTTCACTAATGAAAGATTTAGACACCCTAGATGCAAATTAACTAGTTCATAAACCCTAATGCAAAGATAATGCAAGCAAGATCTAGGACTGTGATGTTCTAAATGTAGGTTAACCAAAATGAAACAATGAAAATAGGATGAGGCCCTCTACCTTTGAGGAGATAGGGTTCCTATTTCACATACTTGTTTCATTCAAGGAAACCCAAGAGATCTCAATCCAATGTAGAAAGAGGAAAGAGATCTAAAAATAGGGTTGTCCTAGGGTATGATTAGAGATATAAAATGGGTTCACCATCAAGCTAGGGCTTGGAAAGACAAGAAATGAATGAATCATGCAAAGTACCATGCAAAACCTAACTAGATGACCTAGAAAATAAAATTAAAATGTAGAATGTTGGACTAGAAATGATCAAAAGTGAACCTAGAAGAGTGATGAGGTCAAAAAAAGCTAAAAAAAACCCTAAAATATTGTTGCTTGATGTCCACTAGGACTCATATGCCATTTTGGGAAATTTAGTCCCATAATAGGGTTTTTGTGCCAAAATAGGGATTTGTCAATGTATGACCTGAATCCACTAAAATATGGAAAAATCCTTGTACTAGGACCCATATGCCACAAGTGGTGTATCCGTCCCACTCAGCTTTTTCAAAGGGTTAAGGCTTGATTCTGCTCTTCTATCATTTCTCTTCCTTCCACACTTTGTTTCTAGATCCAAAACCTTGATTTGTAATGTGTAGGTGACTTTTTGTGAAGATGACAACCTTGTGATGACTTGATGGCTTTCTTCAATCTTGAAACCTAGTCTTCAAATGATTTTCAAGCTCCAAGACACGTAGATCTAAAATCACACATGTAGAGAGAGAAAAATTTGTTGATTGTTAGGGAATAGGGGTTTGCCTTGGTCAAACCCCTTTTAGGTAATTAAACCAAATGATGAGATAATGAAATAAGGATATGAAATATGAATCTTGGAACATGAAACATGAATAATAATACCTTGAATGATGTCTTGTAAGTCAGCAATCTAACATGAAGTGGTCTTGAAGGATGTAGATCTAGATCTTGAGATAAATGTGGAACAATGCTTAATCTTGGATCTTGAATGTAACATCACAACACTAGCTAAACAAAATGCTTGATGCTTGATAACCATGACATGATGATGGATCTTGAAATTTTGCAATAATTGATGAAGAATTTTTCCCTTGAATGCTTTAGAAATGCTCTTGTAAACTCTCTTGATGCTCTTGTGAAGTCTTGTAATCATAAACTTGCTATTATAAATTCTCTCTTGAAATTCCTAGGTCACTTGATTGCGTGTTAGGTGAAAATGAGTGAAGTAGCCTTGTATTTAAACTTGTTTATACCAAATTTCTCAAAATTACAACACTATGTCAGGGTGATCCCACAATATTGGTTTACAATTTTTGGCCAAACTGGACACTCAATTTATTTTTTCTAACTAAATCTTCACTTTCAACCACCTACAACGGATAAACTATGAAGAATTTGGAGATGATGCGCACTAGTGATTTGTGACATTTTGTCTTTAGATTCTAAATATATTTTTTTCAAAAATTTTGGAATTAGATTACACTTCTTTTTTCATCTCCTTCGAAAACTAGTTTTTTTCAGTAAAGGACATTTTTAAGTAGTGACACTCACTGTATAACACATAACATTTTTTCCATGAAGGATAAAATTCTATTTTTTTCAAACTTATATTTTTAACTATGATATCTAGTGCTTCCAATTGGTTTCATAGTGTTTTACTAAATGTTTTTTCCTTAATCAAGTTTTGAAGTCAAACCAATTACAATTTAAACATAGGAAAACCATTTAACACGTAACTTTTTTGTCTTTGGGTGTGTCCAGGATCATCATGGAAAAAACAGGCCCTTAAGTGGCAAAAAATTTAGAAAAATCAGAGTTAGGAAACTTGACATAAAAATTTGAATAAGTTATCTATATTATTTCAAAAATATGTAAGAATAGAATTTGTAGAAAATTGAATGTAGTTTATAAACTACTAGGTTTATTTTTAAAAAAAATCTATTTGGTGAAAATTCAAAATTTCAATGCAGAGTACTTAAATTTTAGGGAAAAAATAAGTAGGTGTCTCTGACCACCCTAACCACAATAAAATGATAATATTTTTTAATAATATTTTAGAGATATGTAGAGGACTCATGTCCCGATGTGATGCATATTTTTTGTAATTTTTTTCCAAGTAAATAATTAATTGTGAATTTTTATTACAACTTTTAAAAATTATAAAAAGCTCGTACGTCTGACCACCTTAACTTGGTCAAAAATTCATGAAATTCATTTTTTACTTTTTTTAATCCTATAGTATGCGAAGCATAGAATGTGATGCATGTTTTGGATTCAAAAAATATGATATAGTTTGAAAGCTATAGATGTTTTTCAATCAGTCTATCAATGAGGACTTCAGTCATAATTTGAATAGAAAACGAATAAAAATTACTTATTAAATTCAAAGTAATCATAATTTATATTTTTGGATATCTGAGAACTTCCTTTAAAAACCCTTTTCATTTCATCAATTTTGGGTAAAAAGAAAATCATCAGCCACATACCCATCATATTGCCACTTTTTGGCCCATCATGATCCTGCACATACCCCTATATCGAAATTCAATTTTTTTTGGATCAAGAACTTTAATATCAGGTGCACTAATATTTTTCAAAAAAAAATTATAATCTTCTATTTTTTCACATGTGCAGAACTGAGAGCTTGATTTTCCGTGAAAAACCTACATTCACAAGAAATAAAAAATAAATATAATTATTAAATTATATTGATTTAAAATTATACTTTTTGGGAATCTTATAATAAGGACTACATACAAAAAATAAATTTTAAATGACTTCATTTGATCCCTCAAAAGCTAAATCGAAAGTGGTTTTTTATCAGGATTTTGATAGGTGTAAAGGAGACTCTGTTATAGGTATGGTTTAAAACTAGTGGGGTTCTATCCAAGGGGGTTTGATCTAAGGTGGTTCAATCAAGCCCTCTTCAATTGGAATCCTTTAAATAAAACTTTTCAAGTCTTAAATAATTATATTTTCTCAAAATATGTGATTTTAGCAAAAATTAGGATCTCCAGGAAATTGTAAACTAGTATTGTGGGATCACCTTACAAGACGACATCAGATCTAGGAGGATAAAATCCTACCAATAATTTGAATTAAATTTGATTTTGGGCCACAAAGGACTCATATGCCAGAAGTGGCTTATGAGTCTCATTAAGCTTAACTATGGGACACATTTTTGAAAAATTCCTAGACTGATGTAAAATCCATATCAAAGCCCTAAAACCTAGGTGGGACTCATATTCCCAAGGTGGTGTATGAGTTCTAGAACACTAAATCTGGGCCACACAATCTGAAAACACCTAAATTATGATTGGATGTTGGTTCATGTTGGGATTATCCTCATAAAGATGCATTAATTGAGGCTTGTGAATTCCCTGCAATAGTGTGAAAGTGTTAGGATACACTTTACAACACCTTAAATAAGGCATAATTAAGTCTATTTTGTTTACAAGGGCCTAAAACTTTAATGTGAAGGTGTAAATAAAGTCTATAGTGTGAAAGAAGTCATATTTATTAATGAATCCCTACAATAGTGTGAAAGTGTTAGGATACACTTTACAACACTAAGTTAAGGAAAAATTAGGCCAATTTAGCTTACAAGAGTCCTAAACCAAATGTGAAAGTGTAAAACAGATTACAACACTATATCAAGGTAATATTAAGTTCAAATTAACATTAGTTATTCCAAAATTATATAAGGAATTGTACCATCTCCAAAAAGGAAGTACACTTTTTGTGAATTATAATTTCTAGGAAAATTGTTGATTTGAAAAAGTGTGGAAGATTATGATAAAATTCTTCATAATTCTCCCAAGTGGCACCATGCTTTGAATATTGGTTCGACTAGACTTTGTACTAAATAATCTCTCAATTATGGAAGTGGAGCTTGTGAACCTTGAGCACTTTGAGAGGATTGATTATGACTAATCTTGATCCTAAACCTATGAGGCATTCTAATCAAGAAGATGATCAAAATAAGAAACATGGAAGACATAATGCATATGAGCTACAATTGGAGGTAGAGCTATTCTATAGGAAACTAGGTCAATTAATTTCAAAATTTTGAATAGGCCCACATATCTTGGTGTTAATTTAGTTGTCTTGCCAAATTTTATTGGGCTCTTCTAGGGTTTAACTTATAAGAGTACCTATCTCCTATAGAGAAAATTTGGGTTGTATATTAAGTATCAACATAGATTTTCTTCATGTCATTCACTCAATTCAATCTCTTTTTGATCAACTTAATTTCCTCTTCCATTTCTAATAGCATTTCAAACACAATGTTTATCCTATCTTCTAGTTTATCCCAATCAAGAAGAGTTCATCATTTCATGTACCATACAATTATTTGAAAGGAGACATTTTAAGTACAAAATGGTAGGAATTATTATAAGAAAATTTAGCTATTAGTAGGTACTCCTTCCATTTATATTGATGATCCATGCAATACATCCTCAAAAATTCTTGTAGTACTTGGTTAACTATTTTTTTTTTGTCATATTTATCTAGAAAATAAGAAAAACTTATATATATGTTGGTTCCTACTGTTGAAAATAAGGTTTTCCAAAACCTTGAAGTCACCCAGACATCTCTACCTGAGATTATTTTCTTTCCAACATTGTGCAATATAATTATTTCTTGCATAAACTTTCTTGCAATTACATGTGATCCATTTGTAAGGTTTCATGGTCTAAAGTGAGCCACTTTTGTAGGTTTTCCCAATATAATAGAATTGCATAATGTGTTTATTCCTTCACAAAAGTAGAACTTGGACAAAATCCATGCTTGTTACTTGCCATTTCCACTATAGTATTTCATGAGGATAATTAATCCTACTTGGTTTTGATTTTTATCTTTGACCCATTTGCATTCAAGATACACTACCATAAATTTTGATCCATTTTTCTTAATTCCCTTACAAAACTATTGTGGCTTCACATTCACAACTAATTTTTCACTCCTAGGTGATTGACATATAATGAACATTGTGATTCAATCAATGGAAAAATTTTGATGTTTTTCTAGTCCAGAACAAACATTCTTCCATCAAATTTTAAAACTCCATCAAATTCAAATTGATATCCTACATATATCTTATCACAATAATTTTCTAACAAGGATTAATTTACATGCTCATAGAAATGATCTCCTACAAAACCTTTTAACACTTGATCTCAAAAATTATAGTGAAATAAGATCATTGTTGATATATGCCTCTTATGTCTTAGTGCATCACCAACTCTATTCTCCTTTCTTTTGATGCAATTTATCTCAAACTTGTAATAAGATATTAGTTCAACCAACATCTTTGCCAATATTTAAGATTTGACTAAGTGAAAATATATTTAAGTCCTTGATTATCTAATTTGAGATTGAAAGGATTTCCTATAAGATAATGTCTCAACACTTGGAGATCGTGGATAATTACTATTAGCTCCAAATCTTGTGAAGCATAATTATACTCATATGGTCACAATTTCCTAGACTCATAGGCTACTACTTGACCTTCTTTGAGTAACACACCTTCACAATCTTTACTTGAAACATTAGTGACAACTATAAAATAACCTTTTATGCTAGGAAAACTAAGAATTAGTGTAGTTACTAGTCAACTTCTCCTCAAGAACATGAAAATACTCTTCACATTTTTCTAACCACTCAAACCATTTCCCTTTTCTTTTGAGAGATGTAATGGGATTGGCTATATTTTAAAAATTTAACACAAAATTTATATAGTATTTGACCAATCCAATTAAGCTACACACTTCATACACATTTTTGGTTGCAAACCATTAAAGCATAGCCTTATTCTTTCAAGGATCCACAACAATTCCTTTCATGGAGATGATATGACCAAAATATTGTGCTCATATTTTAAATAAAGTATAGTTTGATAGCTTTACAAATAGTTTATGTTCTCTTAATTGTTGTAAGACTATTCTCAAATTGTGTTTATGATCTTCTGTTGTAATGGTTTTATTGTTGTGAGAAAAGATTGCCCTGTTAACACTCGATACAAATTCCAAACATATACAAAATCTACATAAGGCAATTAAGCCATGGCATGAATTTGCGGCAAGCTAGACATGCACCAAACTATCCAAGGGGATGAAGGAAACAACCTTCCAACATTTACATGCATGGAATAAATCAAAATGTTATCCAAGAATAATAATACAAACTTATCAAGACATATGGAAGAATAGAGGTATGAATAGAAGAAGTGTACAATGAGAGAGAAAACATCAAACGCAAAATATGGTGGAACACGATATGCACATACAAGAAAAATGGAAAGGGGCTAGTAATGTAAATGTAATTCATCCATTAACTAAGTTATTGGTTTCACAATCTTAAGTAGTTAAGCGTAAAAGAAATAACATAGTTAAAAGACAAAGATAATTGCATTACAAGGACAAGGCTAACAAATTATTGCCCCCACAAAGTGGAAAGAAATAATAAGCTAAGGTGGGTGACATGAAAAGATCATGCAATAGCGAGAATAGAAAATTCCACAACTATGGAATGATAAAAGGAGTTTTGTTTTAGGGAATAATGGGAAAGCACTTAGGGGTATGTGCAGGATCATCATGGAAAAAATAGGCCCTTAAGTGGCAAAAAAATTAGAAAAATCAAAGTTAGGAAACTTGACATAAAAATTTGAATAAGTAATCTATATTATTTCAAAAATGTGTAAGAATAGAATTTGTAGAAAATTGAATGTAGATTCTAAACTACTAGGTTTTAAAAAAGAAAATAAAAATCTATTTGGTGAAAATTTGAAATTTCAATCCAGTAGTACTTAAATTTTAGGGAAAAAATAAGAAGTAGGTGTCTGTCTAACCACCCTAACCACAATAAAATGATAATTATTTGTTATAATATTTTATATATAAGTAGATGACTCATGTCCGGATGTGATGCATATTTTTTGTAATTTTTTTCCAAGTAAATAATTAATTATGATTTTTTTATTACAAATTTTAAAAAATATTAAAAACTTGTATGTCTGACCACCTTAACTTGGTCAAAACTTCATGAAATTCAATTCTTTTTTTAATCCTATAGTATGTGAAGCATAGAATGTGATGCATGTTTTCGATTCAAAAAATGTGATATCGTTTAAAAGCTATAGATGTTTTTCAATTAGCCTATCAATCAGAACTTTAATCATAATTCAAATAGAAAATGAATAATAATTATTTATTAAATTCAAAGTAAAGCATAATTTATATTGGTGGAAAGTTGAGAATCTCCTTTAAAAACCCTTTTCATTTAATCAATTTTGGGTTAAAAAAGGTCACCAACCACATACCCATCATATTGCCACTTTTTGGCCCATCATGATCCTGCACATACCCTTAGTATCAGTGAAGTGATACTTGTTCAATATGTCATTCAATGTTCGACATTCTTTAGTTCGATGTCCAAGAACATGATGATATTTGAAAAATGGTATGTTAGAATCTTTAGGACAAATGACCAACCTATTCATAGGTGGAAAAATTATAAGAACTTTGTTTAAAAGCAATTGAAGGACCTCCTTTCACACTCAGGTGGAGGATGAGTAGGAAACTTGAGTTTTTTTAGTTTATAAGGTTGTTTTCATTTGCTAGATTCTCCTTTTTCATGAATAGAAGGAGGAAGAGGACCCATGGGGATCCTAGCATCCTTGTCATCAAAATCATGTAAATTTTGTTCACGTGGAAGGAGAATGTTCAAGTCAAAAGGAGAATCAAAGATCAAAGTACCATCATCTCAAAGTCTCCAATAGTCAAAAAGAGGCTTATCAAGATGAGGGGGATCTTGATATCCTAATCTTGTGTTGTTTTCTTCCATTGGCTTTTTTTCAATAAGTTGGTGAATTTCATGTTCATGTGTTGTGCCATAGCCTTGTTTGCTTAAGATAGTAAATCCTTTTCCATATGTTTCTTCAAGGTTAATGGGGGTGTTCGTGACTTTGTGATCATAAAATGGTTGAGGATGTGTTGGTTGAGAGGAAATAGGTCCACTTGGTGGAGGGATCTTAGGTCCTTCTTGAGTTTCAAGATGTAGGTATCCAAAGTGATCATGAGGTGCAACAGTAGGAAGATTTGGTGGTTTCATTGATGGGTCAAAGGTTGCATTAGCTTCAAGGTTATCAAGACATTCGTTTAGGAACTTGTTCATGCTAGCATCATCTTTGCCAATGATTTCAACATTATGATGAGGACAATCATGAGGAGTTGAAGGAGCATGTGGAAGCTTAAGGTCATTAGGATCACAACCAAAGGCACAATTGGAAATCTCTACCAAGGATTTTAATGAATTCCAAAGCTTATTAAAACAAAATTCCATGACGAAAATGAATTCAAGTAAACTAAAATGCAATAAATAGAAGCAGATAGAGAATCTGGAAAGTAAAACAAAAGGAAAATACATAAAACATAAATAGAAGAAATACCCAGAAAATTCCTAAAAGTGCAAGATGAAATGTGCAAGTGGATTGATTCGCCTCAGGTGGCAAATGAGTCCAACTTGTTGGTGATTTTTCCAGTAGAACCAAACAATCCTATAACCCCTATGATAAAGAACTGTTAGGTTAGTGGCCAACACAATGAGCATAGGATTTTAAAGTCCGTACTCCTTCATTTTAGGCTCTGTGACACCTAGGAGGGTAATCCCAATTGCATTTTCGTGCAATACAATCAATTAATAACACATTTATACACAAATTGATTCCTTTTGTAGCAAATAAAATCAATTTCACTAAAGATTTGGGAGATTTTCAAATGAAGGATTAACTATCTACTAGGAATCGAGATTAATTCTACTTCTACTACCCTTGGAGAGATTTTCTATTTGAGTACTGTCTTCTCATAAGTCTAGAGCTAGGAACACTATTTGCTCATCTTATGCAATATTTTCTGACAAAATAACCAGTGTCTAATCAATTGGAGCAACAGATTCAAGTACACAAGAGGATTGGTAATTTACAAATTACTCATTTAAGGGAGAAACAGACTATTTTCATATTTCTTTACATTTATGAAAACTCATTATGCAAGAAACATTCACTTCTTAGCAAATCCTACGCCATTCCTTACAAAGTTTATAACCCTATTCAAGCATTTTAATTAATTCCTTGAATTAAAGCTAAAAATAGAGTAATACATTCAAATGAAATATTTGAAGACAAATGATAACACCATTAGTATTTCTCATTCATGACTTTGAAATGAACATACATAGGAGAGTATTGATTTCTTGACTGATATTTGTTTCGATATCAATAATTTCTACAAAACTCATTTAATATTGTTACATACATGACTTCTCATCCAAGACAAACTATTGGCCTACTTCAAAATTCTATCCTAAGTGCCTTTTCTTGAACTTAGCTTTTACCTAGAACCCAATTAAGACTTTAGAATCCGACCTTTGTAATAAGACTTGAAATTTTATAAGATAAGGTAGAAACAAGCATCAGGCTTAATTACATTTACATTTTATTTTATTTGTACAAGAATTTGAGATATTCCCAGTTTGTTACATGCAATAATTTGAGGAAAATGGAAGAGTAAAAGACCGCATTCCACATTCCCTTAATGAAGACATGCTAGCTCCTTGAAAGGTAGAGTTTATTGTAACCATGTTGAATCATCATCCTTGTTGACCAAAGAAGATTCTCCAATAGTAGCTTCAACACAAACTTGTATATCATCCTGATACAATATATACACCACTAAGGTTAGCTATTCTGGCACTTCTCCTACACACCAGCCCAAAAACATTCCACCTCAGCACATGAAACAAGAAATCACATGATGTTGAATAGGACAATCCTAACAGAAAGGGCATGGTATCATCAAAAACAAAAATAGGGTGCAATCATCACTCTGAGTCATCAGCCTTAGAGGATATTTTCCCACATTTTACTCATGGTGGGACTGAAGGAAATATCACCACCTCTTCGTTAGGATTCCTTGATAGTACCAAGGAGAGGGGATAATAATCACCCTCTGATTTAGTGTCGCCCTCACTGTTTGAAGAGTTATTAAAAAACTCACATGGAGAATTGCATTACTTCATATAGGCCTTACAATTCTCACTCTCTATCCATGTCCTCTTTTTATACTTCACCATCCTCTTCTCTCTCTGTTTGACTAATTCTTCTGAAACTATTTTCTCTCATGGATGGTAATTTTCCTTGGTACTATACTCCTTGAACTTCTTGAATCCTACTCTTCTTTTTGGTGTATCAGGAGCTCCATGTATTCCAATTTTATTCTCAAGCCCTCCCTTAGGCTCCAACAAACTCAACTCCTTGGACTCTTGAATCATCATGACAAACCAACTTGCCTAGAATGTCTACACATTTCTCAAGAGAATTCAATTCCCACACACTTCTTTATCAACCTTTGATCCTCATTTATTGCAAAATGAATTATTTCATGGGAGATCACTCAAGTAATTTTCATTAAGTAGGAATTTTGAAACATGCAAGATTAATGACTCAAAATCTCCTTATGCGAGAAAGTTGATAACTTGTACAGCTCAAGATTGAATCTAAGTCGTTGCTTTTAAAGAACTTAAAACTTCATCCATGGTGATATGAGCCTTGTTGTTTTTTATGTCCTTAGCAACTTTCTCATAGAAAACAATGATGTCAGTTCAAGTGTTGTGATTTGTCAATTGGCATGTATTGCCTACCTAATCCGTTCTTTCATTAATATCGACAAAGTACACAAGACTAGTTTTTCTTAGAGGGAAACTTTCTTTATACACTTCACTGCTCCATCGTTGATCCTAAATTTTGATGAAAGCATTAATGTGGTGATTCTCAGTCCATTGGATTATCCTGCTTTAAAATTTTATCAACAGGTCCTCAGTCTTCTCACTTCTTTCCTTTTGCTTTATGGTAAATCTTCAATATTTTTCCATGTAGCCTGTTCCATGCAATGACCATCGCTTGTCATTGATCTATTTTATCTATGTCCCACTCTATTAGTGATGCAAAAATCCTAGTGATAATCCTTATCCTTTGGTTCTATGGACCGACTGTTGGTCACACTTATCATCCTGTCACGTATCGCTAATTCAAACCTTGCTCTTAAAATTCTATCTGCAACAAGAGATATTGTGTCAACACCAAATTTGGGAATGTACAACCTGCATAGAAAAAACATCTCAAAATACATCACTCATATGATCATATCACATTAGTGAAAGAAATATCCTTTAGAGAAAATCCATCGCTTATCGCCAATTTAGAACTCAAGTTCTAAAACAAATCAGCTATGAGTAATGAAGTTATAACATGTGGCATTTGTTCATCACTAATTTTTCTCATATATTTTGCAAGCAATTAACGATGAGAAGATTTATAGCTTTTGTTATGTCCATCGCATATCGCTAATGTGAGATTTTACATTCAAAATGTATCCACAATCAAGCGATCACATTGCTCATCGCCATTCCAAGTTTATCTTTTTATGGCCATTCGCAATGAGCGATAAGAACATAAAGACATAAGTATCGATCATTGCTATTATAATTTTGAAAAATTAAAAGCCATTACCGATGAGTGATATTAAAAGGAAAATATCAATTCATCACTCATCACTAATTCAAAGTAAGGACCAATCAATAAATCAACGATGAGCGATATAGCATTGAAGGCCATCAAGACATAAGTGGGAACCTTTTTAAGCATGTGCTTATTAGTCATTTCTAACAAAGGGGACTCCCTAGGAAAATAATTAACTCAAAAACCTCTAAGTTATAAAATGCAAAAGCCATAAGATCCTTACCCATTTTTTATAAAATAGAAAGGTCCAAACATAGGCTAGAAGGACCAGTTACCAGGTGACAATGAATGACTAAAGATGCATTAAAATAACTAGCAATGGGTAATAGGGAGTTAATGGCCCAATAGAATACTATAAGCTTTTACATATAGTAACCCTATATCCAAATGCGATAAGGGTTTTAACATGGAACAAGGAATTTTTTTTTAGGGTTCCATCACAACTATTAGATTTATTTCTATTTTTCAAAAAATTTAAAGTGAATTTAATGCTTTTTAGATGCCATTAAAGGATGCAAATGCATATTTTTTAGTTTTTTCAATGATATGTTATGAAAAAATGAAATCTAAATGAGTCTTTCACTAATGCAAGTCTATAAACCCTAGGATGCAAAATCAAAACAATACCCTAATTGAATGTTGATGCAAATGAAGTCTAGTATGCAAATGCAATTGAAATCTAAAATGTAAAGTACTCAATATGTAGGTTCACGAAAATGAACTGTAGATTTTTGGGTAGGGTTTATAGACTACTCTTGCACTCGTAGGATGTTTCACCTAAAAGGAGAGAGATAAACACTATGCAAAGGAATCTATGTTAGGTTCACTCAAACTATGCAATTTATGATGTAATTAAGACTAGATGAGATTATCTAAATACAAGTGGATGATCTATTTGACTAATTATTTATGAAAAACCTAAGAATTATGCAATGTTGTAAAACACAATGTGATGTGCAAACATGAACTAAGAACGAACAAATGCAAAACAAAATAGAAAAAGGCTAATTTAGAGTGCACCTAGGAAGAGAATGGAGAATCTTAAATCTTCTAAATGTTGACTGAGATCACTAAAAATCACCAATGAGACTCATTCCCCACTGATGGCTAATTGGTCCTGCTTCTGATGAAAACTGTCGAGAATAGGTTTCTGAGTGTCAGGATCCAAAATCTGACAAAATCTAGATTTTCAACCTTAAGGTGGGACTCATTCGCCACTAATAGTGAACCAGTCCTCTCCCAAAATTTTGAGAAATAAAGGGGAAATTTTGTAGTACCAAATCTGAGGTTGTCTACTTCTCGAGTTGCCAAGGTCAAATTTGCAAAAAACAGACAAAATGTCTTCTCCAAGCTTGAAATAGGTTGTATTTGACTTGAAACACTTTTTTGAATTCTTGTCCACTTTTCAACACCTAAATGCTTCTCAAATCTGCATACACAAGTCTGTAAATAGACATGCAAAAGGGGGAAAATGGATAAGGGTTAGGATATAGGGATTTTCCTTGGTCAAATCCCACTTTGGTAATCAAACCCTTAATGAAAATAATGAAATGAAGGAGAATGATAAATAAATAAAAACAAATTCTATCAACTTACCAAACCCTTGTTGAAGAAAATTTGCAGATATAACAATGGCTTCCCTTGAATGCTTGATTGATGCTTGATTATAGGATGCAAAGTGCTCAAATGCTTTAATGAATGAAAAGATTGCTTGACTGAGTTAGGAGATGTAAAATGAGGAGAAAAATACATATTTATACACACTTGTTCCTTAGTAACCCATTGATACCTCACTACAAGCTGACATAAGGTGTTTTTAAATAAAAACCAAAGAAAATTTAAAATATTTTGAATTTTGTGCCAAGAGGGACTCATTCACCACCCATGGCAAATGGGTCCCACCTTTGACTTGAAAGTGGGTGTCAGAAATTATCTTGCATTTAATGTTGTTTTTCAGGTTTACATTCAAAAACACACTTAATTAAGCTTTATAATGGCATAAAGGGGTCAAGTAAAGCATAAGAAGGTGTAAATAGTGAAATTATACCTAGAAAAGCATGAAATCTTGTTACAAGACTTTACAATACTTCAACATAGGACTTGATAAGTGATGAAAAGTTGATTTTTAGGTGAATTGTAATGAATAGAGTCTAGGAAACTTTAGAATTTTTTTACACTTCACAACACCTTCACAAGATGTCATTATTTGAAATTTGAGGACCTAATGTGCATGTTTAAGCCACATTACATCAATAAATCAGAGCAAAATGGACCAAGCATCGTGAAGGACCTAAAAGACCATAAAAATTAAAAGGGGGCATTTTTCTATGGCACATTTAGCCCCCACTTTAGTGAGAGGATGAAATTGCTTCAAACTCACATTAAAGTAGCCATGCATATCGAGGGAGAGATCCTAATGCACTTATGTTAGCAAGATGGAATGACAATGATCAAGAGGGATGATCAAGCCCCCAGGATGAAGATCCCATGGAAAACTAAACATAAGAAAAAAGGAATACACAAGTGTAGAAGTGAAAGAATTGGATGAAGCTTTGATCATCTATCCAACTAGTTATGGATTATATCTAGGCTGTTTGTCTGAAAAAAAGAATGCATACTCACTCTTGGGTGATAAAATTCATGGAATTTCGTAGGGTGAGAAGACCCAAAGAGATAAGATACATACACTAGTTGGTATGCACTTACAAACACAAAGGTGGCTATGGGGAAAGTCATGCCACTTGATGGGATTCTCACTCAACCATATTAAAGAAATACCACTTGATAACATTAGCAAGGAACCACAAAGTAAAATGTCGGTTCGTGCTTCATGAGACAAGAAAAGATTCGCATGCTTAGAACTCATGAAAAAATGCAAGGTACCAAAGGCATGCAATTTGCGTTATGCAAGGTGCAAAAAATGCAAAATGTAAAATGCAAAATATGTTCAAAGGAGTCTTGTTAAGTTCATGTAAGGTTTGTCACTTAGGGAACATTGTGTCTAACATCTCCAAGAGAGGACCAATCAAAGAATAGAATATTTGCAATCTTAGGGGATGCAGTGCATCGCATAAAGCCACCAAGAGGAATGTAATATGCTAAGATAGATCACACTAATGAAGGAAATCACACCCAATGTCATCCACAAAGTGACGAAAACATTCTATAAAGTGACAAGGATGCACTAAGAACTAAGAATGCAAATGAAAGTATGCCATTGTATTCCCCCCACTTTAAAGGAATTGCTACACACCGTCTTGTGAGCAATTACTTTAAAGTAGTGAAGGAAAGAAAATGCAAAAAAGGAAAAACAAGACATGAGATCCAACTCAAAAAGCCCCTATGACACTTGAGTCATATGTTTTTAAGGTAGGTTGTGTCATTTACATGAAAAAGAAAACAAAATAAAAAGGGAGTTGCCCCCTAGAAAGGAACACACCAAACACATAAGGGATCTATGGATTTGGGGTCAGTATGTTTGTTGTTGTAATGTTTTTATGAAAGAGCTCAAAACTGTCATCATTCCCCAAAGCACATAGAACTAGAAGAATGACACAAAGAGAGCAAAAACAAAAGGAAAAATGAAGTCTGTTTTAGGTCAATACGGAAGAGACATTGTTGTCTCAATGCTTTGCATCATCCCCAAAAGGAAAACACAAGTGAAAAGAAAACGAAAAAAAAAAATTGGGTCAACATGAAGGAGATATTGTGGTCTTGATACCTTGTGTCATCCCCAAAAGAAAAAAAAATAGACAAAGTAAAAAGGAAAAGGGGCCTTTTGGGTCAACATGGAAGAGACATAGGGCATCTCAATGCTTTGCATCATCCCCAAAAGGAAAAAAACAAAACAAAAAAAAAGGTAATGTACGACATATAGAAGAATAGAGGTACGAATAGAAGAAGTGTACAATGAGAGAGAAAACATAAAATTCATGATACGGGGGAACACAATATGCACATACAAGAAAAATGGAAAGGGGCTAGTAATATAAATGTAAGTCAACCATTAACTAAGTTATTGGTTTCACAATCTTAAGTAGTTAAGCGGAAAAGGAATTTAACATAGTTAAGAGACAAAGACAAGTGCATTACAAGGACAAGGATAACAAATTCTTGCCTCCCACAAAATTGAAAGCAAGAATGAGCCGAGGTGGGTGATGTGAAAAGATCATCCAATAGTGAGAATAGAAAATTCTACAAATATGGTGTGATAAAAGGAGTTTTGCTTTAGGGAATAATGGGAAAGCACTCAATATCAATGAAGTGATACTTGTTCAATATGCCATTGAATGTTTGACATTCTTTACTTCGATGTCCAAGAACATGATGATATTTGCAAAATGGAATGTTACAATCTTTAGGACAAATGACCAACCTATTCATAGGTGGAAAAAGTATAAGACCTTTGTTTAAAAGAAGTTGAAGTCTCCTTTCACACTCAAGTGGAGGATGAGTAGGAAACTTGAGTTTTTTTAGTTCATAAGGTCATTTTCATTTGCTAGATTTTGCTTTTTCATGAATAGGAGGAAGAGGACCCATTGGGATCCTAGCATACTTTTCATCAAAATCATGTAAAGGTTGTTCATGTGGAAGGAGAATATCCAAGTTAGGAGGAGAATTAAATATCACAGTACCATCATCTTGAAGTCTCCAATATTCAAAAAGATGCTTATCAGGATGAGGAGGATCTTGATATCATAATCCTGTGGTGTTTTTTCTCATTGGTTTTTGTTCAAGAAGTTGGTGAATGTTGTGTTCATGTGTTGTGTCACAACCTTGTTTATTTAAGATAGTAAAGAATTTTTCATATGTTTCTTCAAGGTTAATGGGAGTGTTTGTGACTTTGTGATCATAAAATGGTTGAGGATGTGTTGGTTGAGAGGAATTATGTCCACTTGGTGGAGGGATCTTAGGTCCTTCTTGAGTTTCAAGATGTAGGTATCCAAAGTGATCAGGAGGTGCAACAGTAGGAAGATTTGGTGGTTTCATTGATGGGTAAAAGGTTGCATTGGCTTCAAGGTTATCAAGGAATTCGTTTAAGAACTTGTTCATGCTAGCATCATCTTCTCCAATGATTTCAACATTATGAGGAGGAAAATCATGAGGAGTTGAAGGAGCATGTGGAAGCTCAAGGTCATTAGGATCACAGGAAAAGACACAATTGGACATGTCTACCAAGGATTTTAACGAATTCCAAAACTTATTAAAAGAAAATAACATGATGACAATGAATGCAAGTAAACTAAAATGCAAGAAGTAGAAGTAGAAAAAGAATTTGGAAAGTAAAATAGAAAGAAATTATAAAAAATAGAAATGCAAGAAATACCTACAAAATGCTTGAAAGTATAAGGTGAAATGTGCAGGTGGATTGATTCATCCAGGGTGGAAAATGAGTCCTACTATGAGCTTGTTTTGTGTTTTTTAGAAAATTTAAAGTGAGTTTAATTCTTTTCAGATGCCAATAAAGGATGCAAATGAATATTTTCCATTTTTTCAATGACATGTTACGCAAAAATGAAATCTAAATGAGTCTTTCACTAATGCAAGTTTATAAACCCTAGGATGCAAAAACAAAATAATACCCTAATTGAATGTTGATGCAAATGAAGTCTAGGATGTAAGATGCAATTGAAATTAGAAATGTAAAGTACTCAATATGCAAGTTCACCAAAATGAACCATAGATTTTTGGGTAGGGCTTATAGGCTACTCTTGCACTCTTAGGATGTTTCACCTAAAAGGAGAGAGATAAACCCTATTCAAAGGAATCTATCATAGGTTCACTCAAATTATGTAATGTATGATGTAATTAAGACTAGATGAGATGATCCAAATGTAATTGGATGATCTATTTGACTGATTATATATGAAAAAGCTAAGAATTACGTAATGTTGGAAAACACAATGTGATATGCAAACATGAACTAAGAATGAACAAATGCAAAATAGAATAGAAAAAGGATAATTTGGAGTGCACCTAGGCAAAGAATGGAGAATTTGGAATCTTCTAAATGCTGGATGAGATCACTAAAAATCACTAGAAGGACTCATTCGCCACTAATTGTGAATCAGTCCTGCTTCTAATGAAAATTGTCAAGAATATGCTTTTGAGTGTTGGGATTCAGAATCTGAATAAAATCTAGTTCCAACCGTAAGGTGGGACCCATTCACCACTAATGGAAAATTAGTCCTCTCCCAAGATTTTGAGAAATGAAGGGGCAATTTTGTAGCACTAGATCTGAGGTTGTCTGCGTGTTGGGTTGCCAAGGTCAAATCTACAAAAAATGGATAGAATTTCTTCTCCAAGCTTGAAATAGGTTGTATTTGACTTGAAAAAAAATTTTGAATTCTTTTCCACTTTTCAACACGTAAATGCTTGTCAAATCTGCATACACAAGTCTGTAACCAGACATGCAAAAGGGGGGAAATGGATAAGGGTTAGGATATAGGGATTTTCCTTGGTCAAATCCCACTTTGGTAATCAAACCCTTAATGAAAATAATGAAATCAAGGAGAATGATAAACAAATAAAAAACAAATTCTATCAACTTACCAAACCCTTATTGAAGAAAATATGAAGATATAACAATGGCTACCCTTGAATGCTTGATTAATGCTTGCTTATAGGATGCAAAGTGCTCAAATGATTTAATAAATGAAAATATTTCTTGAATGAGTTAGGAGATGTAAAATGAGGAGAAAAACACATATTTATACACACTTTTCATGCCTTAGTAACCCATTGATACCTCACCACAAGCCGACATAAGGTTTTTTTAAATAAAAATCTGAAAGAATTTAAAATATTTTGAATTTTGTGCCAAGAGGGACTCATTCGCCACCAATGGTGAATGGGTCCCACCTTGGACTTGAAAGTGGGTATCAGAAATTATCTTGCATTTAATGTTGTTTGTCGGCTTTACATTCAAAAAAACACTTAATTAAGCCTTAAAAGGGCATAAAGGGGTCAAATAAAGTATAAGAAAGGTATAAATAGTGAAACTATGCCTAGAAAAGTGTTAAATCTTGTTACAAGACTTTACAACACTTCAAAATAGGACTTGATAAGTGATGAAAAGGTGGTTTCTAGGTGAATTGTAATTAATAGAGTCTAGAAAAATGTAGAAATGTTTTACAACACTTCACAACACCTTCAGAAGATGTCATTATTTGAAATTTGAGGACCTAATGTGCATGTTTAAGCATCATTACATCAATAAATCATAGCAAAATGGACCAAGCATCGTGAAGAGAGACCTAAAAGATGATGAAAATGACAAGGGGCCATTTTTCTATGACACACTCTCTAATAGTCCCAGGCTCATCAGTATTAGTAATCAAGGAAAATATGTAACTGGAAACTAATAATGAATAACCAAACCTTTCTAGTTTATGCCTAATTTGTGTAGACCTCCTAAAAGGATGAGGTTGAGGTTCTTCTTTTTCTTTAGAAATTTCAAGCTACTTGACCTCTCCTCATCATTAGGTCCAACAAGAGTACTTGTTTCTTCTTTCTTTGGAGTAGGTGGAATTTGAACCACCTCCTTCTTTTGTTTCTCCTCTTTCTCTGGTTCTAGCTCAACAAATGAAGGTTTCACCTCTCTAAAGCTCACACTTCTACAATAGAGAACCTTCTAAGCTTCTAGATCCCAAAGCTTGTACCCTTTCACACTAACACTATAGTTGATAAAGATACACTTAAAAAACTTGTTCTCTAACTTAGACCTCTTCCCAATCGAAACATGAGCATAAGCTTCACAACCAAAAACTTTGAGATGTCTCGTTGAAGTAATTTTACCAGACCACCCCTCCATGGGTGTCTTACCAACAAGTGTTAATATAGGAGATCTATTGATCAAATAACATGTAGTATTTTCTCAAGGCTAGCACCACTCAAGATTCTCCTGGCCCTCTCCATCAACATTCTATTCATCCGCTTTGCAACTCCATTTTGTTGTGGATTGTAGGGAGTAGTTTTATGTCTCTCAATCCCATGCTCTTTACAGAACTTGTCAAACTCTACAAAAAAACTCACCACCATTATTAGTTCCCAAACACTTGATCTTTCTACTAGTCTAATTTTCTACCAAGGCCTTAAATTCCTTAAACTGACTAAAGACTTCAAATTTACTTATGAGTAAAAAAATGTCCTACTATAATCATCTATGAAAGAAACAAAATACACATATTTTGATAAGAAAGGAAAATTTATAGGACCAAAAACATCTAAATGAACATAGTCCAAAACCTTGAAAGACTTATGAGAACTAGAGTAAAAAGAAACACAGTGTTGTTTTTCATATACATAATGTTCACAAAAGTTGAACTTGATATTAAAATCATCATGGCCTTCAACAAGACTTATTTTTTAAGGTTCTAAGACCCTTCTCATCAATGTGACCAAGTTGTTGGTGCCATAACATTGTCTTATCTACAAGAAGCTTCATTTTTATGGAATGAGCTCACCCTTAGGTACTAAAAATGCATCTTCTCTGCACAATCTAAAGGTGAGGATGAAGAATCCAAAGATCTCTTCTTTAGTACATCAAAATAACTATTACACTATATAGTGCATGTATCAAGCTGAAATAGAGTGCCAATACAAACTCCCTTAGCTAACACCATAGCTCCTCTTGTAATCTTGCATCTGGGTGATCCCACAATAGTGGTTTAAAATTTTTGGCCAAACTGGACACTGAAATAAATTTTTTTAACTAAATTTTCACTTTCGACCACCTATAGCAGCTAAACTGTGAGGAATTTGAAGATGATGTAAACTAGAGTTTTGTGAAATTTTGTTTGTAGATTCTAAATATATTTTTTTCAAAAATTTTGGAATCAAATTGCACTTCTTTTTCCATCTCCCTCAAAAACTAGTTTTTTTCATAAAACAACATTTTAAAAAAGTGACACTCACCGTATAACGCATAGCTTTTTTTCCATGAAGGATAAAATTCTAATTCTTTCAAATTTAGATTTTTAACTCTGATATCTAGTCCTTTCACTTGGTTAGATAGTTTTTTTATTGAATATTTTTTCTTTAATCAAGTTTCAAAGTCAAACCAATTGCAATTCGACATAGCATGACCGTATAACACGTAATTTTTTTGTATGTATCAAAATTGAATTTTTTTTTTTGTTGGATCAAGGACTTCAATATATAGTGCACTCATATTTTAAAAAAAAAAAATTGATAATCTGCTATTTTTCCACATGTGTAGAATAAAGAGCTTGATTTTTGGTGAAAAACTTACATTCACAAGAAATAAAAAATAAATATAATAATCAAATTAAATTTTATTAAAATTATACTTTTTTGGAAGCTTATAATAAGTACTACATACTTACAAAAAAAAAAATGAATTCATTTCATCCCCCAAAAGGTAAATCAAAAGTGGTTTTTTATCAGCATTTTGATAGTGTAAAGGAGACTTTGTTATAGGTATGGTTTAAAACTAGCGGGGTTCTATCCAAGGGGGCTTGGTCTAAGGTGGATTGATCAAACCCTCTTAAATTGGAATCCTTTAAATGGAACATTTCAAGGATTAAATCATTATATTTTCTAAAAATATGTGATTTCAACAAAAATCATGATCTCCTAGAAATTGTAAACCACTATTGTGGTAGCACCCATCCTCCACCAAAGAAAAAAATTTGTAATCTAGAATCATTTAGTTTAGTTACCTAAATCGAGTTTTGTGCCAAACCCAAGATATGCAAGACACCATCAATCCTCTTCACTCTTTTGTCAGGAAATTGGATTTTGACTCTTCTATGGCCAACAATCTTTAGATGAGAGTCATCACCCAAGTACACCTCTTTGTCTTGTACTCTCATACTTCAAGAACCAATCTCTATGAGAATTCAAGTGAAAGGATGCACCTAAATCTATTAGCCACACATCATCTGATGGATGGGCGACCAAGGCTCCAATAAATGCATCCCCATCATCTTGGGATGATTTCTCAGGTTCAAAATTAGAGAAATACTTGTTTTTCTTCTTCTTCTCCTTTTTGTAATCTTTTTGAATGTGACCAAATTATTCATAGGTCCAACATTTTGTATTGGACTTCTTACAAGGAAACTTAGATCTCCCCGGAGACTGACTTAGATTTCTTGTCTTTCTTTTTGCTTCTCTATTTTAGTTTGTCGTGGACTGCAAGGGCCTCCTTGGCCTTCTTAGAAGACTTCCTTTGCATTTGTTCAGATAATAATGAGGAAAAAACCTCATCCATCTTAAAGTTGGAATTAGTGCTTCCAATAACCATTACCAAGTGATTCAAATATTCTAGCAACGAACACAAAAGGAGCATGCAATGGTCTTGTTCATCAATCTTGTCTCCAACGAAACCCATTTGTGCAACCAACATGTTAAATGCATTTAGATGATCTACTACGGACCCTCCATCTTCCATTTTTAGAGAATTCATATTCTTTCTTAGGAAAATCTTGTTTACTAGGGATTTAGCCTGATAGACATCACCAAGCTTCTTTCACATGGAAGCAAAAGTTTTCTCTTAATGGACATATAGGAGGATGGAATCAGCCAAACAAAGTCTAATAAGACCATTAGCTTTCCTATCCATGAGATCCCAATCTTCTTTTCCGTGCTCGACAGTTTGGTTCCAGATATAGCATCCCATAGATCATGGTCTATGAGTATGTCTTCCATTTTGAGCTTCCACAACTCAAAATTACCACCATTAAACTTCTCCATCTCAATCCTCCCAAATGTTCCTACCATGTCTTTCCTGCAACAAGGTAACAAAATAAACACTTTTGGTAAACTCCCATTAAAACAAAGATCATCTCAAAAAGCCTTCTAACCCAATGAAAGAACCAAGGCTAGACAGGCTCTGATACCAACTGAAAGGATAATGGGTGCATGAAAATAGCTTCCTACACTAATCTAAGTAGGGGAGAGTTATAAAAATTTTGTTTAACACCTTATTCTGTTACAATATGAGATACACAGAGAATAATGGAAATAGAACAAGTACACAAAAAGCAACAACAATAGATATATGTGGGGAAAACCCTTTTGGGTAAAAAACCCAACCCTCCAAAATCACAGTACTTTCTCTATTACTTCAAATAATGAATACAAGATATCACCAAGTACAAGCTTCTTCAACAAGTGTTTCATTACAAACACCTATCGTGGCGACAATATGAAAACACTTTGTTACCTACAAATAAACTATGCATTCTATAACTCAAGGCACTCAATCGATAGAGTGTTACAAGCTTCAAGAAGCATCTAAAAGTTGAGGGGGGTACAAATCCACATGGCACAATATTCAACACCTTAGACATGCATTTGGACACATGTACAGCATTCCCTTACACCCTTTACAATTGTCAAACGTGCAAATATTCTTCTTGCAAGCTTGGGTGCCTAGAATTTTCTAAAAATAGCTTATGAGAGATTCATTACAACTATCATAGAATATTTCATAAATCTTCCATAGAATCTACCATACGATCCTTAAGAGAATCTATCATAATCAACTAAAAATAGTCGATTCTCTTACATCCTATCATAACCAATCTTGGGTTTCAACTTTCTCCATGCATTCAAAGATGCCTTATGGCACGTCATAGAAATTGATTCTAAAGTGGGACATCTATGTCCACTTGGTATGATGGTGTGTCATCCAGTCACCTCCAACGGGGATGCCACCCAATCTGCAGGTCCCAATTAATGACATGACACAATAGGAAATTAAATAATACAAATAAATACATTAATTGCATCAATTAAATCAATGTTAAGACTCTAAGGTTGAGACACCTTAATCCCAACATAATTAAATTCTTGAATTCCATCAACACACTAGCCTTATGGTATTCTCCTATTTATCCTATTTTTTATGAAGTCATACATTTTTTTATAATTCAAATGAATATACATGATTATAGGTATGATTATGTCTTGTGAATACATGACTAGCCTTGAGGAATTTTCTTGAACTTTAAATCTTGTTTTCACACATTTAAAATTGAGACTCCAATATTACATTATATGTGTGTCCTTGCATCCACATTCTTTAACAATTTCATAGCCAAGCCCTTTTTGGAAAGAAAATTTGTAAATTTTACTTACCAATAGATTTAAGTTGGTGTATGTCGAGTCACACATAAAAACATATTAGCCACAATTACACATGAATAAACACATGATTGCATTTATTATTTATGTGACTTAATTAAAGGAGCCCACTCAATGCAAACATGACTTTGTGTTTCAAGAGACATAATTAAACTCTAGACCTAAGTTCTTTATAAATTAACATTCTTAAATATTACTCATATCAAGTTCAAATTAAAGCTTAAAGTGCTTCATGTTTCAAGGGAGATTGGTAAACTCAACACCCAAATACATTATAAATTATTATTATCCTAGTTTGAGTCATATCAAACTCAAATTAAAGACTAATTTTTAACTAATCAACACTGGCTATTACTTGAAAAGGGTGCCACTTATAAGTTGAGATGCTAGTCTAGCATAGTGTATATTTTTCACACCCACCACATAATATTAAATTGTTCATTCATTTAATGATCACTCTCTTTATGCAAGCCATCTTGTAGCCCATCTAAGGCTCATACTCTATGTCATGAATTTTGGGCTATAATGATATTGTAGTCCATGACTTGGTCCTCCTAAAACATTCATGTGTTAAACCTAGACCTGCCATCATCTCTTTGTGGCATCACGTATAGCTTCTAGTGCATGTTTAATCCATGGATTTTTATTCTTATAACACATTTTAACTTACATATACATATAATAGAAATTAAATGGAAATTAATCGTTTAAGAGAAGGAATAAATCTCATGAATAAACAAATCAAACTACATATATTAATTTTTTACTTATTTTTGGTCAAGTGTGTGAGGGAAGGATTCGTTTGAATAATTATAAAAATATGTGAATATTTAAAGTTCCTATACCTTGAAGTAATCGGATCAATTTGAATGAGAACCAAAAATTTGAATACAATTCAAGGATAAGCTAGAGCAATAAACAAATAATATAGACAAGATTCCCTAGATAATATAGAGCACAATGCAAATAATTAGTTGGATATAACTCCATCTATCACATGAGATCTAAGAAAATGAAGCAGAGCATATTCAAATGAAACCATGTCAAAAAAAAATTGAGATTAAAATATCAAGAATGTTCTTAAAGCGTCTTTGACATTTATAGTCTTGATTTATAGACTGGATTATGTTGTCTAGTAATCACTCTTGTAATCTATTGCAATGAAATAAATTAATGCAAAAGAGATTAATGCATATAAACAAATCTTAAACAAAAAAATAACCTTAAAAGTTTTTTTTTTTTTCCTTTACTATATCATATCAACCAATAGCTTGATGTTGTCTTTGTAAGACCCACAAAATACATAAGCTTGAAGAGTGATTGGAATGCTAACCGAACTTTTGGAGCGTGGCAGTTTTAAGGAAAACAATAATGGAACTCCAGATATTGTCTCCGATTCAGGCATTTATTTTAATTATCTGTTCAAAAAGGTGCAGGTTTCCTTTTACGTAGCTCTTCAAAAACTTTCCTGCAGCACGTCAATCATGAAATCTTGTGATTTTAGAAACTATAACAATTATTTTCCTGCAGTCCAATTCATTTGCTCAACTGAAAACAATAGTATATAAACTTAGTACCTGGCTCTCGAGGCAACATGTTAAAATAGTTGTGTTGTTTGCACAGAATCTGATATTGAAGGCACTCTCCACTGTATTAGTCATGGATATTTGCATGTTCAGGAAGGAAGACAATCATCCACGAATTGTTTCTAATCTCCACGCCCTAAAACTGGGTCAAAATGGTCTGGGAGAAGGTAATGAAAATTTGACATGCAAGAAAAACTCTCGAACTAAACTGATTGGACTTCCGGTGAAAATTTTGAAGTCCAGATCAAGGTCAAAATGTAGCGCCAAAAGATTTGTTTGTGATACAAATCCTGCTAATGAGTGTAATGGTAAGAGTGAGAGGCAGAAAGAATCAGCGTTGTTTAAGAGTCAGCCTTCTCAAGGTATAGCTGAGTAATCAAATATTTTATGCCTATTTATAAATCTTTCCTTAGCAAAAACATTTACCCTGGTGTTTGTTTTATGCAGATAAGAAACAGAAGTCGGGAATTTCTGAAGATGTCGTAGAGCCATCTTCAAACAATGAGGAGTACAGGAGAAGACACGCACTGGAATTTGACTCCTAAAGCTCACAATGCTGGACTCTTCTTGTCAGCCATTATCTTTGGATTCTTCCTTCTTGTTTTTGGCTGCTCTTCTTTCTACTGCAAATTAGTTTCATTTTAGCCTTCTTTACTTACAATTGGAATCCAGAGCGTTTTGGAAAGTGTGACTTCTTGGTTTGAATGCCGATTGAGCTCAAAAGTTATAGGCATTGGAGAATTCATATGGATCGAAATTGTAACAAATATGAACTCAAAATCTTACGAGAGAAGATTTTGCATGGATTGTCAGAATCTTAATTCACTCTTTATTCCTATTTTTGTAAATACTCAAACTTTGTACGAGACTGTCGGCAGGATTATTCAACTCCAAGAATAATTTATTATACATGTTGTACATTTAACAGGACCATGACAATGCTTAATTATACTCATTGCAAGACTTACAAAGAACATATTCACTTGATCATCGATCTATAGTTAATTTTATACGATAAGTAGTGAATAATCCTTTAAATATAACAAGTTTATAATTCAAATTATAACATGGTTGTTGTCTCTAAACTCAAATTTTAACCCATGGACAATACTTTGATTGGGTTTAAACAACACATGCTAAGCATTGACCGCTTAGGTGGTTGTTATTTCTAAACTCAAATTTTAACCCAACCACACCTAAAACTCACTAAGACAGATTTTTATACATGGCCATTAGGCTTAAACTTAGCTATATTATTCATATAATACATCATTTATATATTATATTATTTAATATAGATATATTTTATTATTTTATTATTTATATAATATAATATATAATATAGATATAAATATAGTATAGTATATATAATAATATTATATAATATAAATAATCCGATAGTCATATATTATACTATTTATATTATTGTATATAGTATATTTTATATTATATTATTGTTATATAATAATATATATTATATAATAATATATATTATATATAATATTGTTTATATTATGTTATATAATATATAACATAATAAATTATATAATTATATCTATATTAATATTTATTATATTATATTTTATATAATTATATAATTTTATAATAATATTATAATAGAAAAAGGGACACGATAAACTCACTATCAAACCCAAGGCTAACTTATAAGGTTATACTAAGAAATTGAAGAGAACTTTTCTATTGAAGGCACTCGTCTATTGCAAAAATATAGTATATTAATCAAGAAAATATAGGAGAAGCTAGAAGTTGGGTAATAATAAAAAGTGATTTTTATAAAAAAAATTGCATTCCATACAAATGATAAAATAATTCACAATGCACTATAAAAGATGAAAGATGTGATCCTTTCCCTCACAAAGATAGTTATTAACAAGGAATATTAGACTATATGATTTAAGGAGAAAGGAATTTGGAGCTTAATAGAATGGATGAATAAGGTTTAAATTTCATCACAAAATTTATGTGGTACCTCTAGATAGACTATAGAATCTAAAGAAGAAGATTGTCAAAATCTATAATAAGAAATGCAGGATGGAGAAAGGGAGATAGCCAATACAAATGTGCTAGAAAATACCTACTTAAATAAGCCATTAAGAACTAGAGAAGAGAGTATGATCCTCAAAAGGAAACTCCAAGCTTACAAAAAATAAAGATTACTAGGATGAAAGACAAGTTATGCAAGTATCAAATATGAAGATCAATTTCCTTGTACTTAAAATGTTAAAAGGAATTAAAGAATATAAAGGGATAGTGAAATGCAATTGAAGTAAGGAGAAAAAATTGCATAAAGGAAAATACCATATATACTAAACCTTAATGTAAAAATAAGAGTAAAAATTGAATTAAAAAAAAAAATAGTAGGAGGTATTATCAAACCTATGGAAGATGTAGAATGGGTAATCCCCATGGTGGTTTAGCATAAGAAAACTAATGAGAGAAGAGTATGAATTGACTTTAGGGAGCTCAATGAGGCCTAAATTTATAACCCATTTCTAACCCCTTTTACATATTAAATAATAGATTCAATAGTAGGCAGGGAGATCTACTCATTTAAAGATAAATTCTTAAGATATCATCTATGAAAAATTATTAGAGAACGACAAGCCAAAATCTATGTTTATAATTTAATAGGGATCATTCATGTATATTGGGGTGTCATTTGGTTTAAAGAATATTCTTATAGTGTTAAACATAGTCATGCTAAATGTATTTAAGGAATCTATTCATGACTTTCTAGAAGTATGCCTAGACAATTGGATACTATAGAGATTAATTAAAGATCATTTTCAAGTATTGAGACTAATGTTAGAATGTTAGAAGTATCTAGATTTTACTAAATTTAAAGAGCTATATACTTGTAGTAGCTTTTGGGATAATTCTAGGTCATATATGACATGGTACTTTGATATTTTAAAATATTGACAAGAAATGTATAGTCACTTGAGATATAAAAATTTCATGAATCAACTAGTATCAAATTTACAAGTCTTGTGAGTATAATCAAACAATACTATTGATCTAAGTGAAAGGAAACTATGAAGTAAGAAAATTATTGACAACTATTCAATCTTTTCCCAATAAGTATCAATAATTTGGTCCTTTTGAAAGAGTTGTAATGAACCTTTTATAGATAACAAGGGACCAAAGTGAGTTAGAGGTCAATGGTCCAAACCTCATCAAGATGACAGATGATTATAAATCAAAATGATAGAATAAGCATTGGCATTTTTGAATTTGAAATATATAATATTCCATGAGAATAAGCATCTTTAAAAGTATATTACAAAAAATATAGTATAGAGGAATTCAGAGGTGGAAACCCCATAGATCCGATTGGTGACCAAAATCTCTTAGATCTAATAAGTGGTCAAAATCCCACAAAGACCTAGAGAAAAAAAATTGTAATGGAAGGACCTCAAACTTTTTCTTCATTGTTTGTCTCGGTGATGAATTCATCATCTTTCAGATCTTCCTTTCTAGCAAAATCACTATATGTAACAAGGGTCTCATTCCTTGCAGTTCTATCATAGTCTTGTTAGAAGTTTTTGTTGTCATTGATGTCAACAAATCTATTTTTTGCATTGATTTCAACCTATGGAGATGTTTTGATTAGTTGCATTATGTTGTCATTAGCAGTCTCACTGATGTCAATCTCTAGTGTTACTTTGATGAGCATGTATTTATGGATGTTGAACCCCTAGTGTGGTTGATTTTCTAAGAAGGTGTTGTACTACAATGGTTTGGTTGTGATAAGAATGTTTTTGTGGTGCTTGGTTTCCAAGTTTTTTTGAGAAAATTTGAATAAAAGAGGAAGTAGTGTGTTAGAGAGGTGTTATGTATGAAAAAGTAGTGTTTTGTATTTAGCTCTACATTTCTTCAGTATTGAAGCTATGCTTGTGTAGTTTCGATGTGTTGATAAGAGGTGTTCAAAGGTGTTATATCCAAAGTTTCCTATTTTGGATCATTTAATAGAAGAAGTTGTGTTCATCGATGTGTGAACTGTGAAGTAGTATTGTCTAAGAGAAATGGTTTTTCTCTACATTTCTCCAGGTTGTTTAGATAGTCTTGCAGACCTAGGGATGCATCTATAGTGTCTATATCTATCTTCCTTTTGATTTTTTTGAGTTTTGATGCTCTACAAGGTTGGATTCATAAGTTGTGTGTGTAAGGTTAACTAGTTATACATAATGAATATGTTTTTAGGTGAATTTTTTGTAAAGGATTTGTTGGATTTTAGGCTATTGATGAGATATTCTAGATTGTGTTTGAGTGTTGTGTATGGTCTATGAGTCATCTTTGGATCAAAAGAAGCGTGTACTTAAATTTTTAAGGGTGTTCACATAGGTTCAACTAACCTTGGATGTTTACATTAATTGTGGATGTGTTTTGGTGTTTTTGAAAGTGTGGCATGGTGTGTATGTGTAGATTTGGGTCTGAGTTAACGTGTGATGTGGTCTACCTTCATTCCTTTCCACCACGAGAATATTTTGGTGTTGAACTATTTTAAATTCACACGTTTAAGGTACATACATCTGGTTGTAGCTAACTTGAAGATGTTTTCAATTTGCAGATAGTATATATGTGTGATAAGTTGATGGAGGAAAAATGAGTAGTATGTGAGTTGTGAAGTTATGTGAAGTGTTGTGATGTGAAGTGTGAAAGTGCAAAGTGTAGTGAGAGATTCAATGCTTAAGACTATAGGAAGTAGTGAGTAGAAGGTTTTTACATTCTTCAAAGAGGCTTCGAATGATCTAGTGATGTAATGATGGAATTTATCTGTTGCTTTGAGATGTATTTCTCATTGTAACAATCTTCTATCTTATTTCTAATCTGGTAGTGAGCCTTTGGCAGTAAGCCCTTCTTTATTTTGGGTAGTGAGCCTATTGTATTCAATGTTGCAATTACTTTATATTGTGAGCTAATCCTCACCATGGATTTTCCCTTCTTGGTTTTTCCACGTAAAACTGGTGTTCTACTGTGTATGGTGTTGATGTGTTTTTTTTTTTAATTTACTTTCATGCTAAATAAGTTTAAAAAATTAAAGGCTCATAAGGATCTAAATGTTAATGATGGTTTTGATGTTTTAATGTACAATTGGTTCACCCCCCCTCTCAATTGTCTTGTTTATTCAACAATTGGTATCATAGTAAGGTTCCTTAGAAGAAAGCTTAACCGGTTGAGGTAGATATCGATGCCACACAAGGAGGCTCCTCTATTTGATGGATTAGATTATATATTTTGGAAGACAAAAATGGATAGTTTCCTTTCCTCCCTAATATTTGGAATTTAGAAGTCAATTAAAGCTAGATATACCATTTCTTCAAATGGTCCAACATCTTATTCAATGAGATCAAGGCTTATGAGAACAATGGAAAATAAAGGTATGCTCTCTTTAGTCCATTTTTTTCTAATTTAGAACTTGTGAAGGTTATGAGTTACAAAACTGTTGGTGAGATCTAGAAAAATACATGGAAAGTATCTATCAAGGAGATAATAAAGTCAAGAAAACAAAGATTCAAAATCTAAAGATCAAGTTTTAAAACTTGTGGATGTTAGAGGGTGAAGATATTACAAGATACATGAATAAAGTGGATAAGTTTTTCAATTCCTTTAGAGGTCTTGATGGAAAAATAGATGAAGATGAAGTGGTAAACAAGGTATTGAGTACTCTTCCCAAAACTTATTGCCATAAAGTTGCTACTATTGAGGAATACTAGGATTTAAATAATTGTTAAGAAATTAGTTGTTTGGTGCTTTAAATAATTTTAAATTGAGAGAGTTTGGTTCAAGTGATTCAAAAAATGAGACTATTAAAATTACAAAAGTAGAGAAGCATAAGGAATCAAATCAGGATGATCTTGATGAGGTGGAAGCAAATTTTATGAGGAGATTGAAAAAGGGCACTAGAAAATACTGAGGTAAGTTGCCTTTAAAATTTTTCAATTGTGGAAAAATAGGTCATTATGCTTCAAGATGTCCTCTCAATCCTTCAAATGATAAACATAAGGAGAATTTAAAGGTAAATCAATTAAGAGAAGTTATTGTGTTAAAGAAGATACCAGTATATCTAATGATGAATCTTATTATTCAGATGATGAAAATGATGAATTCCTATTCATGGTTATAAATGTTGGAACTAATTTTGCTAACTTTGGGAGATGTATGAAAGAAAATTCTCTAAAAGAAAGTTATAATATAGAAGGAACTATGGTGACTTCTTTTCATGCTAGAGAGGAGAATAACTACTAGATCATTGATAGTGGATTTGCTCAAATCATATGACTAGTGATAAGAGTAATTTTTTAGAACTTGAGAAGTTTGAAGGAGGTCTTGTCAAGTTTGGTGATGATACATCTGCTAAAATATGTGGAAAAGGTTCAATCAGTTTTGATGGAAAGCCTAATACAGATTATGTTCTTTATGTTAAGGTTCTTAGGCATAATCTTCTAAGTGTATTATAAATATGTAGCAAAGGATATAACCTTGTGTTTCAAGATAATGGTTGTGAGATCAAAAAAGGATCTAGAACTCTTGTTGTTGCAGGAAAAAGGACAAATTGAAATGTTTATCAGCTCAAGGGTACTAATGGTTAGTGCTTTATGACTCAAATCAATGAAATTTGTCTATGGAGTAGAAGAATGTGTCGGATCAATTTTTATAGCCTAGTGACTTGGATTATTTTAGTTCAAGTTGTAAGAGATCTTCCAAAGATTACAAAGCCTATCAATGTAATCTACAAGGAATGTCAAATTGGGAAGCAAGATAGAAAGAGTTTCAAAATAAAGAAATAGTCTAACACAAGACCTTTGGAGTTGGTGCATAAAGACCTTTACGCACCTACCATAATACGAAGTTTTCAAGGTGACAAACATTTCATGATGTTAATTAATGATTACTCTAGAATGACTTGGGTAACTTTTCTCAAATTAAAATTAGTTCTATCTAGATATATAAGTTCAAGGAGTTTAAATATATGGTTGAGAATGAAATGGATAAGAAAATAAAATATTTAAGATTTAAAAAAGGTGGAGAGTTCACCTCCAATGAGTTTAACAATTTTTTTGAAGATCGTGGAATAAAGAGACATTTATCAGCTCCTAGGACTCCTCAGCAGAATCGAATGGTTGAAAGGAAGAATAGGACTATTCGAGAAGTAAAAAGGATAATGCTGAGAGAAGAAAATATACCAAAGGTCTACTAGAGAGAAGTAATTCATACTGTAGTCTACATACTTAATAGAGCACAAGAAAGTACAAATAGTTAAAACACTTCTTATAAATTATGGTATGGTAGGAATCCTATTGTCAAATATTTTAGAGTATTTGGAAGAAAATTATATATCAAAAGAGATGAAGAGAACTTAGGAAAGTTTGATGCAATATTTGATGAATGTATCTTCCTTGGATATTCTATAAGAAGCAAGAATTATTGGTGCTAAAATAAGAGGCTAAAAAGGATTGTTGAAAGTGCAAGTGTTAAAGTGGATGAAAACTTACATAAAAGTTTAGTGTTGATTGAAGGATATGAATTAGATGAGTCCTCTTGTAGAGATGAAGAAAAGGAAAAATAATTACAGGTTGAAGAGGAGGAAGCTCCAAAAAGGATACCAAAGACTCCTAACTATGTGCAAAAGAATCATTCTAAAGATAAGATTATCAGTGACAAAACCAAAGGTGTATTGACAAGAAGAAAGGTTGCCATGATATAAGAATAGGTACAATTATACTTACTTTTTAAATATGAACCTAAAATAATGATTGAAGCATGCAAAGATGAATATTGGATCAAGGCTATGGAAAAATAATAAATGTAGATTGACAAGAATTAGACTTGGGATCTTTTCCCAAGACTAGCAAACAAGAATGTGATTGGAACAAAGTAGGTATTATGGAACAAACTAAATCAGGATGGAGAAGTGGTTAGAAACAAGAAAAGGCTTGTGTGTAAGGGTTACTCACAAGTGGAAGGAATAGACTTTGAACAAACATTTTCTCCAATGGAAAGAATGGAAGCTATTAGGATGTTTTTGGATTTTGCAGCACATAAAGATTTCAAAGTTTATCAAATGGATGTGAAGTCTACATTCTTAAATGGTGAGTTCAAAGAAGAGGTATATATTGAACAATCGAAATGCTTTCAATTATTAGATAACCCTAATATGGTATGTAGATTGAAGTAGGTAATATATGGACTCAAGCAAGATCCTAGAGCTTGGTATGCAATATTAGATAAGTACATGTTATATTAGGGATTCAATAAAGGTACCATAGATAGCAATTTCTATTTCAAAGTTGAAAATGATCAAATCTTGGTTGTGGTTGTGTATGTTGATAATATAATCTTTGAAGGAAATAAAGCAATGCACAGAGATTTGTAGAGCAGATGTAGAATGAGTTTGAAATGTTAATATTTGCATAGAAGAATTTACTCCTTGGGTTATAAATCAGTCAGAAAAAAAAAATGGTATCTTCATTTCACAATCAAAATATGTCAAGGAAATGTTGAAAAGGTTTGGAATGGAAGACTCTAAACTAGTATGCACTCTCATGGTTACTATATACACCTAAAAACGGTCATCATATTCAATTAATTAAATAAAACCTATTTGATTAATACTTCAACTACATATAAATAAGGTCTTACTTTATTTATATTGTTCACTTTCCTTTTAATTCTCCAAAATAACATTCTTCTAAATAATTAAATAAACAAAATACCCTAAACATGTTTATTTAATTAACCTTCATTAATCCTAATTAGGAATTAGAGCACATTTCTTCAACTTTTTGTGTGCCACCTCATAAAGGTCACATGAAAATAAATAAGCCTAATTATTAATTAGAATTATCCTCACACACTTCCACCAATGAGAAAAAGCACATGGCTTTATACCCCCACACTTCCAACAAATTTGCAACACATGGGTCTTTGTTTCACACACTTGGGTCTCCCATCCTTTTGGCATGTTTCCAATTGGTCAAAGGATTCTCTCCACACACATGGCATGTTGTCTTTTGTCAAGGGGGGCAACATCTTGATTCCTTTCATCTCCACCATCTATTATTTATCCTTCGAATCTAGACCGTTGTTAGGTGCCACCTCACAAAATGCTTTCAAGAAACCCTATAAGCATACCCTCTTGCCTTAGCATTTACCATCCACAATTTGAGTAAAGTTACTATGCAGGTTTATCTTAGGAGCTTGGAGCTTTCATGGAGTCTTATACTTACTTTTCATATCATGTGTTACTTTGCATTCTCATCTTAGATTAATTAATTGCTTCGTAGTTACATTTTATCATCCCCATTGCATCATAGTTACATTTTAGGTTAGTTTGTTTTATGTTTGCATTTGATCATATGCATAAGCATGGATAGTTCACTATAGTTTCATATCATCTCACTCATCTCCACTTGCTCATTTATCATCAACATCATCCTTCATTTATCATTGTATCCATTATTCTTGAACCATCGTTTTGTTTCATTTAGAAGCATACCACTAATTCTTCTAGCACACATTTGCACGTAGGAATCATCTTAGCTTGCATATTAAGCATCAAATCTTGTTTTCTAGGTAGTCATTTTAACAACCACTGTTCCCATAGAAATTTGAGGGCCAAACAGTTTAATAAATCCCTAGAAATAGAGGTAAATGATACGTATTTGAAAGATTTGATTGTATTATGAATAGAGTAGTTTTATTTGCTTCAAACTTTGAATGTAAACTATCTCATTAAGGTTTGTGTTGATGTTAGATCTCTTCACATTTGAAACACTCACAAAATGGCACCCACTGTGGGGCCTTTGTCTAGCACTTGTTTCTAAATTTTTTGCAAATTTCACGATTGCAGGTTCAAATTGAAGACTTGAGAGCCTTTTGCACCTATTTTGAGGCAATTATGGGTTGTTTCTAGAGTTTTGGTGCCTCTTGTCTCTATTTTGGTTCCTCTTTCTTGAGATTTGGCTCCTCTTGCACCTGTTTTCATGCCTCTTGCTTGATTTTTGGCACCTCTTGTAAGTTGTTCCGAGACTGTTTTCACCTATTTTCGGACCATTCTAGGCCACTTTTAGAGTTTTGGCGCCTCTTACACCTGTTTTGGCTCCTCTTTCTTGAGTTTTTGTGCCTCTTGCAAGTTGTTCCAAAACCATTTTCACCTATTCTAGGACCTTTCTGCATTGTTTATGGAGTTTTGGCGCCTCTATTACCTATTTTGGCACCTCTTACAAACTGTTTTAGGGAGTTTTGGCTTGTCTAACTCTATTTTTGAGCTTCCTGTCTTTGTTTTGGTGCCTCTTGTCTCTATTTTGGTGCCTCTTGTAGGTTGTCACCAAATTAAAAACTCACATTCTATGTTGTACATTTGTAGGTTTTCCTAGAATTTGTTGTCAAAGACTCAAAACATAAACTACTAACATATTGCAGGGGCTAGACATTATTCACTTGTTTCCTTTTGGTTAAGATAGGAATTTAGCTTAATTAAAAGGTTAATGAATATCATGTTTCCTTTTGGTTAAGTTAGGAACATAGCTTAATTAACGGGTTAATGAACACCATGTATTTCATATGTGATGGATGGTAGGCATATGCTCTCCCCTTAACTAGGTGATCCAAAAAGCTAGACCCATTCTTGTTTATGTGCAAGTGTAAGTGGAGTATATGGCATGAGTTCTCTCTTTATTAATGCAAAATAAAGATCGATCAAACTATGGGTATACTTGCTTGCTTTTGTTTATCCTAAAGGGCCTGCCTTATGGGAAAAATTAATCACCCAAGGGAACGACCCAACCGGTAACATGCTAAAGCCAAGCGATTTCCAACTGGGGTATAAATGTGCATACTTGGGGAAATTTCAAGTATCACACGACTGGCTTTGATGAGATGGATCGAAAGGGACTCTCACTGCATGGGTCACTCCCTACGAACGGAATGTCCGAATTAAAACCTTTGTTGTAGATTTACCAAAATCCTTTATCTATTCTTTGGTGTAGCAATGGTCGTTGCCAAGGCATCCACATTCTCATAGTTTTAAGTAGAGGTGATTAGTTCGCCATGGGAGTCTCATGGCGAGTGGAAGCTTGGTTGGCCTGAGTAGAGAGTGCACTGTAAGGGGGGCCCATGCATCCAAGCTTCTGAATTCATCTGCTAAAGATAGTGTGGTTGGGGTAAAATCCACGTGGAATCTAAAAGAATAAAGTCTTACATAGCCTTAGGAGTGTATATTCTACTTGATGTGTCTTCAGAATGAAACTAAAAAAAAACACCATCAAAAACGTTACATTTTGAAAGTGAAAACCTTGATTCAAAACTACATTCATTGAGGTAGACAAGTCAGTAACTTAGGTCCATCCATCTTCAGAACATTAGTCCTTTCAGCAGTGTTCAACCTTTCCTTAGGAAAAACAGAGTCAAAATATTTGGTTTACACGATGATTTCACAAAAGGTAAAGATTAGAAAACCAAAGATCAAACCTGTTAGTCTAAAACAACATCAAAAATGTTTGTCTATGCTCTACGACTTTAGAGAAAGGTTAACCTTCAATTTTTATGAGAAAGCTTGTAAAAACAGTCTAGAGTTAAACATGATGTACTATTTTTAAAATCCAAGACTTTTCCAATGTTTTGAGTACCTTAATTACACCTCTTGAATCAAAACTCTAAGTCCAAGATCGTTCCTTAGATACCTTACAAGTCTAAACGTGTCGAAACGGACCTATACAAGTGGAAATTTTCAAACTAAACCCATGATATCTAAAGCATTTCAAGGTGACTAATCATCAATATCCATCACATCTTTGTTTATACAACCTAATTTCATCTTTGGGATTTTTCATCCTTTAATCACGAAATTATGTCATGCAATCAAATTAAACTTAGTCTAATAAAGAGAATTTTTCATTCTATTTGACTTAGCTGTAATCCTTGGAACTATTTCAAACTTAGATCAAAGCTTAGTCTAAATCATAACACTTGTATTCCTTTCCAAACGAGATCACAAAAGAGAAGACTCAAGGACAAGGAACTTGGAACACCCAACTTTGAAACAGAAAACCTAGGAAGTTTGAGTAGTGAAACTTTCGATATCGAAACTCCCAACATTGAAATTCTTGGCATTGAACCTCAAAATAGTGAGATCCCTAGCAACATGGCTGATGCAGAAGAAAACCCTATTCCTGGACTCAACAGCACTCAAGGGGAAGAAATAAATGATGAGGATATTCGACAAGCGGAACAAGACCCCAAATTCCATAAGTTTTGTAAAAGATTTTTGAAAAAGATGGGGAAAAATACCTATTAATGTTATCCAATCAAGGAGTAAAACTTCCCCCTGATTTTGATATCAACATCTTAAAACAACCTCCTCAAAAGTCTGAAAAGGAAACATAACAAATGGTTTCTTTAACTCACCAAATGAAGAACCTTCAACAACAAGTTCTAGATATGCAAAGGGGAACTTCAAAATAATACTTGATTGAGGAAATTTTTCCTTTTCCCTTTGATCAATCCATCAACATGATTCCTTTCCCTAAATGTAGTGAATTTCCAAAGTATGATTAATAAAATGGTACAACTGATCCATTAGATCACATAAGGGAATTCTGAACTATGAGTCTAGAATTTGCACATGAGGAAACTTATTTGATGAGACTATTTCCCAAAAATCTAGGAGGGACATGCCTTGAATGGTTTTCAAAGATTGCATCCCCCATCAACACATTCAGAGAGTTGGTCAATATATTTCTCACTTAATACTTTTACAATATTCAACACGATATCACCATGAAAGACCTTTGCAACTTGAAACAGAAAAAGGGTGAATCCTTCCTCATTTTCTTGCAAAAATGGAGGAGATTGTTTGCAAGGTATTCTCATCCTGTGCCCAAAAAGGAAAATATAGATATTTTCATTGACAACCTAAATGATGAGATGAGTTATAGATTGGAATTACAATCTCCCCCTACCTTCAAAAAATTGATTGAAAACAAAATTAAAATCAAAGAAGCCTTAGTCAAAAGAGGGGTCATTAAAGTATACAATGAAAACAATTCATCCACTTCCTCTAACAACTACAATGGTGGGAACGAACCTAAATTTTGGCAACAAAACAAGAACTTGGTTACCAATGAGGTCATAGCTGAAAATCAAAATACAATAACCTGTATTCAACCTAACGACAGCTTCCACCAAGACTAATTAGACCAACAATCCTCCCAACACTCCAAATGTTAGTCAAAACAACAATCAAACTAATCCAGGGACTAAAGTAACGTCATTTCCAAAACCTTCCAATCGATGGAAATTCACACCATTAGGACAATCCTTAGATTCCACCTTAAAGGAAATTACTGAGGCTAAGCTTATCACAGTGCTAGAAGCACAAAACTAGGATCCACAAGTCAAACCCTTTTGGTGGAACGATGCCCATTACTATGATTATCATCAAAACAAGGGTCATATGAAAAAATATTGTTGGCAATTAAAACACGCAATCCAAGATCTCATTGATAACAAAAAGGTACACATTGAAGAATGCCAAACAAACAGTGATCAAGGAGAGTTCAAGAACCCTTTAACCAATTATGAAAAGGGAAAGTCCTCTACATTGAATACTAAAGGCAAGAATATAAACTATGTTTATGCTTCTACCATTCATTGTATTGAGATGGTTGAGAATTCCATCCAAGATAGTGAAATTGGAAGCCAAGGGAAGGATGCCACTACTGAAAACTAGCACAATGATGACACCATCTCACATCAAATCAATGGCCTTGTACCTAGAAATTTGAACACTAATGTTGACATGAATGACAACCCAATTAACGTCATCAAAATCATAAACGATCAAGACAATACACCTATCAATATGATTACAAGAGGACAAGCCAAGGTAACATTGAAAGGAGCTACCCCTTCCACATCCAAAATGAATATTTTTCCTATAACTCAATATAACATCATTGATCAGTTACAGAAGATACCCACTCAAATATCCATATTGGAACTTCTCAAGATTTCACTAGCACACAAAGAAATCCTAGAACAAGCTTTAGTTGCCACCACAGTACCAAACAATCTAGAAGTTTGTACATTTCAAGCTATGGAGGTACATTTGACCGCACCTCATTTCTTATCATTCTTTGAACATGACGATGCATCCACCACCCATCCACATAATGTTTCTCTCCACATCGAAGTCCTAATCCATAAACATCGCATCAAATGTGTCCTTATAGATGGAGGAGTAGGCTTAAATATCTGCACTCTCAAGCTTGTTCATGCATTAGGATATTCTAAAAATGGTATTGATCCTAGAAGGAAAATCACCATAAAATCATATGATGATGAAGAGAGATCCTCCCAAGGATTGATCATCTTACCCATTCAAATGGGACCAATCATCAAAGACATAGTGTGTTAGGTACTAGACAAGGAATTGGCATATAATAGACTCTTGGGATGACTCTGGATTCATGAAATGCAAGTGGTACCATCAACCAATCATCAGTGCATGAAATTTCCTTTCAATGGACAAGAGGTCACCATTTTTGTAGATTCTAACAATCCCCAATATTGCAATGCACTTAGAATAAGTCAAGATACCTTTGTACCACATAATAGAGAATTCATCAACTCTGGTCCATCAAACAAAGAAAGTCCAGTGGGTTCTTCGTCAAGACAGTATGAGGAAAAGGCTCAATCAAAAGACAAAGGGGTCGTTGACTCTATTTCATGCAACAATGGAAGTCAACTTGATGCCTTATCAAAACAGTTGGAAAAGATCCAAATAAAAGACAAGGGCATGGGGGAATACTCATTTGAGCAATCTTCATACTTATCACAACTTTCATCTTCTCCTAAGTCACATGGAAAACCATCCACCTCAAGTCAACAATCTTTACAACCCCTCACGCTCTTTGATGGGAAGTTTATAAAAGAAAGCACTCAAGCGGAGGAATTAGAAGACAAGGATTTCCTTAACTATTTATACAAATATGAAGAACCTTCATAGGTATCAATGTCCAATCTATGCACAGATAAGTATGGAAAAGGTCAAACAATCCTAAAAAAATGGGATATGAGGGAAATGGTCCTTTGGGTAAAAGAAAAGAAGGCATCAGTGAACCAATATAGCTCGTCACAATGAATCCCAAAGACAAAACAGGACTAGGTTACAGGGAAGACTCAAAAGAGGAAGCTACTCAAAGAGTTGTCGAAAGAATCTTACAACTACAGGCTAGTGAGGATCATGAAACAGATTCCAATGAATATGAATGAAACTCCCTCTCTGAAGAATCTTTCCATGAAAAAGAAATTGATGTAATCCAAAAGTATACACCAATATGTATGAAAGGATAGAGTTTTGGTTCTAGACCCCTTGAATATGGATCACAGTATGTCGTTGACTCGAGTGAAGATGATCATTCTTCGAGTGAGATAGACACGTTGGAAGAGAGTAACATCTTAGACCTCATTGGAAAATTTGACAACATGGCTATCCTGATGCTTACACCTTATGACCTTGTCCAATCTAATGATTCCTTGTCCTTAATGCATCTTGAACTAATTGATTGGGATCAAAATGAACCACATACCCACCTTTTCAAATGATGATGCCCTCGTGAAATTCCTATGTTCTGATAATCCTGACACATGTTCTACCATTGAATCTCATAATGAAGCTCCTAACGAAGGGAGTGTCAAAACTTTTAGCTACAAAATGAAAAATATAAGAAATGAGTCTAATAGTGAAAACCATCTGATGGCACTATTAAATCAGGAAAAAGTAAAAAAAAAGAGTGTATCTCAAAGTGAAAACCTCTGTGAGGCACCAAGAGATGGAATTTTTGACACTCTCCTAGAACACTATCAAGAGAGATCTTCAGTACTAATAGAACCTACCCAATCCATCAATGTTGGTACAACCAAAATAGTGAAGACCCTGCATTTAGTGGAATCCATGACAAAAGAGGAGAAACCCCGTTTCACCAAATTCTTTGAGGAGAGGAAAATCAACTTTTCTTGGTCATATGCTAACATGCAAGGCATAGATCTAGAACTCATTATGCATCATTTATCATTACAACCTGGCATAAAATCGATAAAGCAAAAACTGAGAAAAATGCATCCCCATATCACCTTTCTGGTGAAAGCTGAGTTGAAAAAGCTATTAGATGCAGGATTTATAAGATCTATTAACTATGTCAAGTGGATATCAAACATTTTTCTGGTATCCAAACTAGATAAGAGCATCAGGATATGTATAGACTTCAGAGATCTTAACAAAGCCTGTCCAAAAGATAATTTTCCTCTACCAAACATTGATCTGATTGTAGACTTTACTATTGGGCACGGAATATTATCACTTATGGATGGATTTTCAGGATACAACCAAATAAATATAGCACTTGAAGATCAAGATAAAATGGCCTTCACATGTCCTTGGGGCAATTTTTGTTGGAATGTGATTCCTTTTGGGTTGAAAAATGTTGGAGCTACATATCAGAGAGCTATGACTACCATCTTCCATTGCATGATGCAAAATTTTATGGAAGACTATGTAGATGATCTATTGGAAAAATCCTACACTAGAGAAGGACACTTAGAGATTCTAGACAAAATCTTCACAAGATTGGAGAAATTCAAGGTGAGGTTAAATCCCAAGAAATGTGTGTTCGGTGTAACATCAGCTAAACTTTTGGGATACATTGTCTAAACTAAAGGCATTGAGGTGGATCCTTCAAAGGTCAAAGCCATCATGGAAATGCCTCCTCCTAAAAACATGATTCAACTTAGATCATTACAAGGAAGGTTCCAATCCATCAGAAGATTCATTGCACAACTAGCTAATAAAACTCATCCTTTCAACCACTTATTACACAAGAATGTCTCTTTCAAGTGGGATGAGAAATGTGAAGTTGCTTTCAGTCAACTAAAGCAGTACCTGATGACATTGCCTATGTTGATACCACCAGTCAAGGGAAAACCATTATTACTATACATTGCAACAACCGATATATCTTTGGGAGCCTTATTAGCACAGGAAGATTCTACAAGAAAGGATAGAGCCATCTATTGGGTGGCTTTAGAATAGTGGTTTACAATTTATAAGAGGAAGGAAATTTCACTTTTTTCCTTTTTCACCATATTCAATGGGTTCGATTGAACCCAATGGTTCGACCAAACCCATATAACCTAAATAAAAAAATCATATTTAAATGGGTTCGACCGAACATAGGTTTAACTGAACCCCTTAAATATGACAAAAACCAAAAATTCTCTCATTTTCAACTGTCACTTTTACTTTCTAATTTTACCAGTCACTTTCCCTGGTGTGTGCGGTGAACCGAGAGCGTGATGGCAACCAAATAGAGCTTTTCTTTCCAGCGAAAGAAAATTTAAGTTCGTCTCTCCGAAGTTCATCATTCTGGTTTGCATATCGAGCACTATCGAGCACTAGGTATTTAAAATTCAATTTTTTTAGAGTTCAAAATGCAACTATTTGTTTAATTTCAAAACCCTAAATGCATTTTTTTTCAAATTTGTTGAATTCAAATTGCATTTGTTTGAAAGTTTTTAAAGCATTTTCAACATACAGTATTTTGCTTCCCCATTTTGCATACATTTTTGTCTTGTGTAAATGAAATATGCCTTCCCATTTCAACAATCAAAGCTATGGATAAATAGATTTAATTTTAGTTACAAGAAAAATGTATAAATTATAAATTTATAACATAATTATGTACATGGGAAAATCCTCTTGGAAGAAAAATCCCACAACCAAAAACATGAACCAATTATATTATTTGATAATAATATCATTTACAATAAAATATTCATGTGCATACCCTTATAGTAGTATCATAAACATGTGAATATGGAGTAATTTCTAGTAGCATGATGATACCTACAAAATCATTATGCTTTCTCCATCTCAAGCACCCATAAATAGAAAAAATTTAAACCATAAAGAAAGTGTGGTTTAACCAAAGCCATGAGCCAAAATAATGACCTAAAAATGGCACCAAATTTGGCACAAATTTCAACATCATATTCCTTGACTTGGTTTATAGGATGTATTTAGCAAATGCTTTACATCTTGTCAAAAAAATTCAAATCCTCCTCCTCATAACCGACACTCCATTTTTGACATATTCAAACCCATTATTTAAGATGATCTTGATGATTTTCATAATTCTAATCAATATTCTAGTGTAACCCCCCTTTTTTATTCTCTTATGTGTCATATAACATTTCATAAGTAATTCCCATCTTACAATTTCATACAATGCTCTTACAACTTTTTAAATATATAAAAAGGACAACCCTAGTTCAATTAGGATTATTTAATTATTATCACCTACATCCATTCATTACATGTTATTAGTTTTTAGTTGCACATATTATTAGGAAATATGCATTGTCTAATCAATTGGGGTATATTGCATGTTTGAGAGTGTTTTCCTTGATCTTTTATCTAGTTAAATTAATATCCTTTAAAATCTTGTTCTATGGAGTTTTCATCTTAACTCTAATATGACTAGCAAATAAAATGACGATTGAATCATTTTTTCATATAATAGCTAATGACAACCATATAAAGAGCCACATTAAAGAAGATGAAAAATAATGATCACTTGAGACTAGATGATTTAGATACATATGTTGGTAAACAAGAGATTTTCCTAAATTGATAATTACGTATTGATGCACCTCTCCACCCTAAATATCCTCACTCGTTGGCTAGTAATTTATATAATGTATTAGGTGGCTATCCTTAGGGAATTAATACTATTCATAATATTACCACTCTAATGGATTTTAATAATGTTGTTCCCTCTATGCATCCATCTACCCTTCATCCTCTTATAATGATTCCTCCTATCATACTATAGTTACCACTTCCATGGGATCCACCACCCATGTCCTACCGCCTTTCTCTCCACTATTATTTTTCTTATCTCCCATCCTTTTATATATGTTCACACCATTGTTACTACTAGCACTATCTTATACAGATATGTTCTTCATACCATTCCTCCTTATCCTATGAAAATCTAACCTTATAGTGTAACTTCTCCTTCCATTACCATGTCATTACCTTTCTAGACCTTCCCCTCTTTATACATTCTCCTTTTTATCCTACACTACTCTTACCACTAATATATCCCTATACCTTGGATATACTATTGAAGAAATTTAACTGACTTTCAATATCGCAAAAATTAGACCCATATTTTTAAATGTAAAATGTGTATAATAAAGCACAATCCATGCTTCCTAATTCAACTTCACTAATATCTATTGAATGAACTTAGGTTCATTACAATAAGATAATCATATAGCCATAATTAGTTGTCAAGATAATGGTAAATTTTTCAATAGCCATATTTATCCTTCCACATGCCACCATTAGACATACACATAAGATTCATTAGGAAAAGTGGATGTGTGGATATGTGGATATGTGTCAAAAAAATGCTTTGATAAGATGTGTATAAGGAAAAAATGGAGTTCAAGTGTTTTATTTGTCTATATAATAGGTCATAAACTCTAGGGGAATTATTACCACTTTGCACAATATCAATTGCACCATATATATATGTATATATTCAAAATGAGGCAAAAAATACAATAGAAATAATATGGATATGCAAATTTTATCATTACATTTTTTTCCACTTTAAGATGCATGTGAAAGATTTTAAAATAATCGTGCATCTCAATTTATGTGATATTCACAAACATGTATGGAAAGTAAATATTTAGACATCAAAAAACATGAAAAAGTGGTTTGTTGTCTTGTGCACAACACATCCTTTTTCTTTTGAGAAAATTATCTATCACTTTGTAAAATCCTTGCTATGTTGACATTATTTAATTTTTTCCCTCCATATTTGTAGTCCTTTTTATTTCTAGAAATATAATTTATGACATTTTTTCTTAATAAACAACATATGAATAAATTTTACATGGTTGTAAATTTTACACATGATTGTATGCAATCTCATATATATAGTATGTATGGTTGTGATTACAATGTTTATATTGTGTTTAGATTTGGTTTTATATTATCCTTCCAAAAAAAATTTGATGTTTATAATATTTTGATTTACCTTTGGATTTTTTAGACACTAAATCTCACATACACTCATATCCATACCATGGTCCCCACCCGAACACCTAACATCCACTTATTAACAAAATTCATGATACCTTAATTCCTACACTTTATCAAAATCAAATTAAATTTTCTTTTAAGACCTAAAACGATCAAGGCCTAAACTAATTAAAATATTTATTGTAAAAATTTCCATAGTAAAGTACAAAATAGAGAAGGGCATGCCAACCCAAAAATCATGAAGGTGTAGGGACAAAACCAAGAGACCCATCAAATAGGATTGTAGCAATCATATATAGACAAAATTGATTAAGAAAACCTACCATAAATGAAAAAAAACCTAAAAAGAAGACATATATTACATATTTTTTGAGTGCCCATATATTACATATATATAGCGAAAACTAGCAAAGGGTGAGGGACATGAGTGAGGAGAAACAACATTTCCTTATGTGCCTCCATTGTTTCTCCATACAATAGAGCGCCCAATTCTATTATATGTCCATTGATTGTATTTTCCACTAAAGATTCATCCCATTCTTGCAAGGTTCATTTCAAAGAAATTCAAACACAAAGGAAACTAGAATTTTCCTTTAAAACTTTGTGTCTAAACAAACACCCAACAAAATATTTTTCATTATGTAAGTCATCATCCTGAATGGCATTGTTTAGGGAATGGTCCAAAAAGAACTTATAAAACATAATCCACTACAAACTAAGCAACTAAACCATATTTTGAAGAAGATCCATAGCATTAAACAAAAATAAAGACAATACCTAAGAGAGAGACATTAACTAGAGAGTTTCATATAGAATTTGGTCACCTACGGTCACCCAAATTACTAACTCCACATGCCAGCAATCACTCTTGAAAATTTCTTCAACATTTTGAAAAGAAGTCCCAAACTCTAAATGTACTCCATTTTTGGGATGGGATGAATGTTCTCCTATTGATCAAATTGGCCTCCATTGTTACTCGAGTAGAATAAATTAACCAAATATTTAAATGAATCATTCTCTCACAAATATTGAAATAAATTAAAATAAATCCAAGTAAATCTATTATTCCTAGATAATTCAATGAAAATTATGATAAATTAGTTTATATATCAATCAAATTATTTAACATATTTAATCAAATTAGATAAAAATTGAAAATAATTCAATCAATTCATTGATCAAAATAATTAAGAAATTTCATTAAATAAATAAATTAGTTAATTAGGTAATAATAGTAGCCACATTTTAATTGGGTTTTAAACTCATGATACATGATCAAATCCTAGCAATTTATCCATCATATAAAAAATCTATAAATTGAGATCAAATCCATCATTTCATCGTCTCAATTTTGAGCAAGTATATTTTATCTAGTTGGGCAATAAATGTTTTATCATTTGCAAGATATATCCATTTGTCAATATGTATTTCATTATAATTTTAGTTCATTTTTTGTGTAATTCATCTTTTCACTCTATTAGAGGTGATTTTTTAATTCAATTTGAAGTCTACATTTATTTTCCTCAATGTCTCATTTATTTAAATTCAATGCTTACAAATTGACATGCTTGGTGGGATGCAAACCCACAAATGCTCTGTTACATTTTATATTTTATACTATTAAAGTATTTGATTTATGCTTTATTTGTTATTTAATCTATGTTGATCACATTTTTCTATAGAAAAATTTGATTCTTGCGTTAAGAAAAGAGAATTTCATTATTTTTAATGTTTTTATTGGAATAATGTTTGAGATTCACGAGCTTATTTTCTAAGGAGTTGAGTGGTTGGTCTATTTCTCTTTGATTTAGTTCCCAATACAAGAAATACAAGAAATATAACTATATATCATGCACATCATCAACATACACATAAAATATCACACCCATCATCAACACAACTACAAGAAATGATCCATACCTATGAACATCCAAATACAAGAAATATAACTATATATCATGCACATCATCAACATACACATAAAATATCACACCCATCATCAACACAACTAATAGTTCCCATATCATATTATCTATGTTCTCATACAAATGTGTCTTCAAATACATCAAAGCACTCATGAGTAAATCCACTCTGTAGAGCATACACACAACTAAAAAGGTACCCCTAAGGTATTTGTCTCCTATATCTGTCCTCTTTTCCTATCCTTCTCTATGGATATGTTCCACTCATATCTACCACCCTGAGGTGATCAATGTCTCAATCCTTGTCAAGGTCACTCCTCCTGTCTACCTATATCATTTCTCAATGAGCTAGATCTATCACTGCTACTCCCCAAAACACCTACATTTAAATATTAAAAAAATGATTAATAAATCATACAACATTGATTAAAACTAACTAAACAATGAAAGCATTTAATATTATAACACCTTATGAATTATATTGAATGTCCCCACTTTGTAATTTATAGCCATCGATGTCAATCACTTATTCATACTATAGCTTTGTTCTCCAAAACACCTACATTTATATAAAAGTGATTTTTTAAGAAAAATAATATTTAACCTACTTTTAACTCAACAATAATGGATGTATTTCTATCATAAACTCTTCCTACTCATAACAAAATCATGGCCTAGGTAGAGTATAAAAAATGTTGTTTCCAACCTCATATGTAAATCTAGAGTTAGAGTGTCAGAATTGTTGAATTTCATCCTATGTGCTATTAATTAGCTTCTTATCGACTCATGGAAGCCTAATGCTAAAAGCCCAAGTATGATTTTCAATAGGAATTTCTAATCATGATATTATTGATAGTACTTTTGATAATGTTTTACGATTTAGGCTTAATTCAACACAAGTTTACCTTAATAATTGAGCCTTTTTAATTATTTAATTTGTTACTAATGATGTTATTAGTCTATGAGCAACTCTTTTATCTTTTTCCTTACTATTATTTACAATAGAATTGAATGCATTAAAAAAAACTTAAACAACAATATTATTTCGATCAAACTTTTTGTTTACATGAATCTTTGAAATTTATTTAGTAAAGGTCTCATTTTGTACATATGTAGTAATTGTATAAAAATTTGGAATATTTTGGTTAATACATCTTTTTGGAAAACCATTCATTGAAAAAATTTGAGGCCCACAACTGCATGGTTTGTGATGATATCTTGCCTTCAAGAATTTCTATTATATATGGTTGGATTAGTGAGATATTTATAACAAGTATGCAATGAAGTCAAACTTTATTAGATTTGATTCTTAATATGAGATATTTATTTTGCTTTCTAATCTATAATTTTTTGATGTTTTTGGCTATATAATTGAAGTTCATTTATGTTAACAACTATTAGATTAAATATTTTTATCCCCAATTATTTTCAAATAATTTTATACTTTAATCTTTGTATTCTTATTCTTTCTTTCATTGTTTCATTTAAAATTTGAACCATTTTAGGATGCTATGTTATAGTTTATAGTTGTCTTCCAATTCTTTTTAAATTGTTAATAGTATGAAAATATTATTGATGAGTAGATGAATTATTACAAGTTCTATATTAGATTTGTATTCTCTTTATCTAGATATATTATTTACCAAAGTCTCATTGCTTTTTTAGGTGTACTATATATATATATATATATATATAACATGGAAAATGCAAATCATGTTCCACCTGTGCTAGATTCTTTGTTTGCAAATACTATTAATGAGATAAAAAAAAATTGAGAGATTCATTAGCACAAGGTGCAAACCCGGGGATATATAGTGAACCATGCATGTTAATATTGCATAGTCTAGAAAAACTAAAAGATGAACTTGAGAGGACTAATGCATATTCTCAAGATAGAGTGACTTCTATTCTTTCCTGCATGTGGGAAGAAGTACATGGCAACATCCCCCTTAAACAAATACAAGATAGTGTCACCAAAGAAATGATAAAAGCCACTTGTTTTTCATTTTATCAAAATGTGTGTAAGGTTAGGGGATACCAGTCACTAGATGTGTCGATCATGCTATCGCCTCATTGATCTACCCATGATTTCTCACAGCACATGGTCTATACCCAAACAATGACCAGATTACATTGTATTTTGTTCAGCAGTTATATGTTAAGGTCCATTTGGGCCTCAAAGTTAACTACCTGGGCATTCCACCATATGCTAGTCAGGGGCATGGTAGGATTGCTGATAGGCCCACCTATTGTCAAGCAGATAGACCACCCCCAGTGTTTAGGGTATTGGTTGGTGACAGGTCTCTTGCTCTCACCCCAGCTCTAGCCCCCATAGCAAATGAGGTTGTCGTTGCTTCCCAAAAGGAAGCAATTGACACTGTAGGTGACCTTGTGGCTGCCACCACTAGGATATCTTATTATTGTGTAGGTCAGTATTTGATATCCAAACATTCTCGATCCACACCATTTTCAGCACAGTGGACCACCATGGATCCTTTTATAGTGGATGGCATCCCTTCTCCTACACAGCTTGATGCACTTATAGGAGATATGTCACGCATGACTCTGCATTGTTTGGCTAAGGACCTGTTGGAGGCATATGCCCACATTGCATCAGACAATGGGATTAGTATAGAGCATGTTAGAGAGAATTTGAGATGCAGAGGTTGTTCAGTTCTAGGATCCCATCACTCTCAGCCGAGCACTAGTGCACATCAGGATCCACCTACAGTTCATGCGGCAGCTGCACAGACTATGGGCTTTACTGATATGTTGATTGGTTCTGGTTCATCATCACCAATGCCATCTCACCTTCATAGTCCTCTACATTCATCATTTATGGCACGACATGGGATAGATCAGATGGATGCAGATGTTGATTCGTCACTTGATCACTTGGTGCATATGGTGGAGGCAACTGTTTCAGAGGACTTAGGTCATTTGATATCAGATGATGTGCATGTATGTGTGCATGTGCATGTTTCAATTCTTTTTTCATTATTTAAAAAAAAAAATTAACTAGATATTCATGTAAGCTGATATATATACACATATATATATTGTTACAGGTGGACATACCTCATATCACTCCTAGCCTTGGTCCAAATCGTGTGCATGATCGATGTGACTCTATGGATGAATCTGCTATTAGTGGACATGTGAGTTTTACATTTTTATATAATCACACGTATATATGTACATGCAATATATTTATGTATGCATAGATCTAGATTGATATTTAAAAATACAAGTTCATTTAAAAATAACTTTCATAAAATTTATTTAATATAAATTATATGATTTTAACACATCTTGTACACAATTTTTTTTGTAGGGCTCAACATATCCATCAAAGCAGGACCATTCTCATTCAGATGGCCATTCGTCTAGGAGTAAGCATTCATATTATTTCTATGTTGTACATTTGCAGGTTTTCCCAGAATTCGTTGTCAAAGACTCAAAACATAAAATACTAACATATTACAGGGGTTGGACATTATTCACTTGTTTACTTTTGGTTAAGATAGAAACGTAGCTTAATTAAAAGGTTAATGAATATCATGTTTCATTTAGGTTAAGTTAGGAACTAATGAACATTGTGTCTTTCGTATGTGATGGATGGTAGGCATATGCTCTCCCCTTAACTAGGTGATCCAAAAGCTAGACCCATTCTTGTTTATGTACAAGTGTAAGTGGAGTATATGGCATGAGTTCTCTCTTTATCCATGTAAAATAAGCAACTTCAATAGTTAGTATTATTTAATTATCTACTCATGTTTCCTCTTAATTAAATAGAAATATCATAAAGTTTTATTTAATTAGATCATATATCTCTTTTTATTAAATAAGCAAATGGAAAATATTTGTTTCATTTAATTAAATATATTCCTTTTGCTAAATTTGAATAAATCCAAAAATTCAAATAAAGGCATAAAGGCTATTTCCTCTATTCACTCACCAATAAAATTAGATATTTTATATTTAATTAATTCAACTTGGCATTCATGAGAAAGTTTGGAGACAAATTACAGACAAACTAGAAATCAATTTGTCATTCTCCTTCCTCTAATTCTTCCTATCATCTGGCCAAATGTTTTCATCAGGAGGAACAATCCCCATGATCAGCTTAGGCTTCTTCATCCTTCACCATTCAATCCTCAAGATCAAATCCAAACCTTTGCCTTGCTGTCACATCACAAATGTGTTGTCGTGAATCTATAAATGCATCCTCATTCTACAGGAAAAAGATCCCAACTTTATGCAATCTTACTCTCCAGAAATAGCAATCAAGCATTCAAGCATCTTAGCAATAGCAATATCATTTAGCAATAGTAATCATAGCATTTTAGAATCAATATCATGGCATTACATTTAGATTCATCATAGTTTACTATAGCTTCCTTTATCAAGTTTCATGTTAGTTTACATTACAGTAGCTTCATTATATCATTTAGATATCAACATACAACATTAGAATCATAATCATAATCATCCCATTCTCTAGATTGGAATTTTAGCCGTCACAACACTTACCAAATCTGAGAGCCCTCAGTGATTTAATAAATCTTTAGAGATAGGGAACAATGAGATGCTTTCAAGAGTTTTCATGTATTTTAATTAGTTTAATTGTTGATTCTCTTGATATAATGTTTCATTAAGAAGTGTTGTTTTCTATTTTATTCATTACTTATTCCACACTTACATTTTGGCGCCCAACATGGGGCACTAACCCCATGTTTTAACATTTTTTTCTGAAAAGTGTTCATACAAGATTCTGGCATGTTTCTTTTAGCACGACCAAAAGATTTTGCAGTGCATCCATCAAAAAATTTAGTGCTTTTGATGACTTTTTTAGGGCATCGATCAAAAACTATAGCACTTCTAAAGACTGTTTTAGCGCATCGACCAGAAGCTCCTAGCATAGTTGAATATACCATGTTCAACTCTATTGTAGCGCATCAGATAACTTCTATAGCACATCTGACAAATTTTTTCATGCATCTAATTGATCCTACAGTGCATCTAATCAATTAAATGATGCATCTGACCTCTGTTCTAGTGCTTTTGTAATCTAACTTTTTTTTGTCTAGATCTGACACGACCACGGCCAGTAATTTCATTTGCTGCATTTGGACTAAAATGAACCAATCCTAGGGTAGTCATTTATTTTAAAATACACAAATCCTAGGGTAGTCATCATACATTTTCTATCTTAGTTAAAATTAACATCATATCTTTTTGTGAAGCAATATCTTCACATAGAGTAGAAAATTGTCATTTGGGCTTTAAAACTAAACATGGTTTACTGTGATTGTGTCGTGATAGGCCTATGCTCTCCCCTTAACTGGGTGATCAAAATGCCAAACTCATCTTTTAATTTCATGCACTTTATGCTTTGTCAAATCCTTTAGAAGGCTTGTTGTAGTGGGAAAAATTACTCACCCTACTGGAATGACCTGAGTGGGAACAACCAAAGCCAGGTTTTCCAACCCACTATAAAACAAAAGTGAAACTGGGGAAACCCACATTTACCGAAAGTGTGCAAGATAACCATCCCCAAAAGCTTTGTTCTAAAGATTGGGAGATCTCTTGAGGGTGTTTATCATTTTCCACTTCGAACGGAAACCCTATCTACAAACCATAGTGTAGAATCCAATTGTGTCAGTAACCAAACATTGTAATACTTGCAGTGCAAGGGGAGGGAAGAATCTGCCCCCAAAATACTCACCATATAATTTCCAAGGACCATTTTCTCAAGGGATCGAGAAATCTAACTTTAAGTACACGCCTAGAAAAGAAAAAGACACGGGCGCCCTCTAGGGGGTGACACGGCTGTGTGAGTCAACGCAATTTTAAGATGTGGGTTGTTGAGTATAATGATAACCTTTTTGACCTTAAGAGTGAGTCTGCTTGAATTGTATTCTTTTTCAAAAACCAGTGCAAATCAAGAAGGATCATGTTTGATTCTTGAAACATACACTTCTTGTTTAGATTCTAGGACTTAAAAACAACTATTTTACAATTGCTTATAGTGTTTTAAAATCATTAATTTAGATGAAGATCATCCTGAAAAAAAGAAAAAGTTTGACAAGTCAACCTGTGAAAATTTATGATTAGGGATTGGAAATTAACAACATTTGTTAAGAAATCCATCACAAAAAGAGTCAAGAAACCAAAGAATAAATTAAGCTATAATTTTTTTGGGAAAGGAGACGCTTCTTATATCAAAGTAGAAAAATCTTACTTAAACATCAAACTTTTATCCATAGGTATCACAACTTTTCTAGAGGATATACTGATGATTTTTCCTTAGATCCTTTATGTTCACAAGCGTATTTTCAACAAAGAGCTCTTCCTCAAAAACATAATCATAGTCGACCCATTTTTCAGTCTTTCATCCCACAACCAACAATACAATATTCCAACAGGCCAAATAAATTCTTACAATAGAGAAAAACCTTGGAAACATTTGACTTAAATCATCACAAAAAAAAAGAGATTTACTAGCAAAGATATCCTGTCAAATATACCTCAAAATTCAGAAAATTACACCCAAAAATCAGCCCCTTTACTAAGAAGAAAATTAGACAACACTATGGAGTCCCAAAATAGTGCTTACATAGTCTTTTTTAGTGCATCCACTCTGTCTTTTAGTGCATGGACATAGTTCAAATAGCACATTTACAATCTTTTTTAGTGCATAGATGACAAATTTTGTAGTGCATCTGTCGACTATAACCAAGAATTGCAATGTCAAAAATTACCAGTATTTTAGCACATCCACAGTCTATTTTAGTGCATCTACCATGTTTCACAATGCTTTTACCATATTTTTTAGTGCATCCACAGTCTGTTTTAGTACTTCTACCCTCTATAATAGCGCATCCATAGTTCACAAGAAAATAGAGAGCTTTTAGAGACCTCTATCAGATTGGTTGACATCAAAAACTTAGGGTTTTACCAAACATAAACATTTTCACAAGCTAGATAGTGTCTTAAACCTGAAAAAAAAAGGATCTTACAAGTCAAAATTCTTTTCAAGTTGAACTCAGATCTTGCAAACTTTAAAGTGTCAAATTGTCAAACACGAATCTTGGTTATTAGGTTAAGTTTCATCATTAGGATTTTGTCATCCTACAATCACAAAATGAAACACAATAATCATATTTTTAACTTAGTCTCATCAATAGAATATATCCTTCTATTTGACTTTGTTAAAATCCATTAACACTCATCCAAACACAGAAAATCAAAGTTTAGTGAACATAACAAACACTTGTATGCCAATTTTGACAAGGTTATAAAGACAAAAACTTAGAGAAAGGGAAATTGAATCACCAAATGTCATGGCTAAAGAAAATCCCTTTCACAGATTCCACCAAAATGGTACTAATGAAATAACCCAAGAGGATTTCCAAACTACACAATAAGATCCAAATTTTCACAAATTCATGGAAAAAAATTTGGAACAAGATATGGAAAAATACCTCTTGATGCTAGTTTAATTAGGTGCAAAACTTCAAAAATATTTTGGCATTAATTTATTAAAAGAAACACCTAGAGTAGCTGAAACTGAACCACACAACACGCAAAACATAGATCAAGTGGTTTCCCTAACATGTCAAACGCAAAATTTTCAACAACTTCAAGATATGCAAAAAGGAACCATAAAGAGGTACTCATTGTGGGACATTTGTCCTTATCCCTTTCATCCAAGTGTGGACATGATACCATTTCCTAGACATTGTGAATTCCCCAAATATGGCAAGTACAATGGAAAAACATATCCAATTGACCATGTGAAGGAATTCAGAACAATGAGTTTAGAGTTTGCACAAGAGGATAATTACCTAATGAGGTTATTTCCAAGGAGCTTAGGAGGTCACTGTATGGAATGGTTCTCTAAATTATAACTAGGGATTCGATCCTTTGAAGAACTAGTCAACAAATTTATCTCACAATTCTCCTTCAATATTCAACATGAAGTAACCATATAAAAGATCTTTACAACAAGAAACAAAAGAAGAGTGAGACATTCCTATCATTTCTACAATGTTGGTGAAAGTTGTTTGCTAGATATCCTCATTCTATACCTGAAGAGGAAAAGATGGAATAATTTATTGACAACTTAACTAATGACATGAGCTATAGGCTTGAACTTCAATGTCCCCTGACATTTGAAAAAGTGATTGAGAATGGACTTAAAATCAAAGAAGAATTGGTCAAAAGAGGAGTGATTAAACATTACAATGAAGGATCAAACAATGCAAATTCCTCAAATCACTATGGCAACAATGATAAACCTAAATTTTGGAAAAAAAATAGAAATATTGGAAACAATTATGCTACAACTAACACACAAAATGCAAAACCAGTATTCAATTTAACGGAAATGACTGTAAAGAATAATCAAAATGATAACCAGAACATCAATCAAGGTACCACTCAAAACACCAATCCAAACAATGGAGAATTTCAACCACCATCATATCAAAGACAATCCAATCGATAGAAATTTACACCATTGGGACAAACACTGGAATCAACGGTGAGAGAGCTTATTGCAAATAGACTTATTACCCTACCAGAAGCAAGAAATTGGGAGACAAAAGTAAAGCCATCTTGATGGAATGATGTTGACTATTGTAACTTTCATAACAATAAAGGACATAAAACGAGTGATTGTATGTAGTTAAAGCATCTGATACAAGATTTGATTGATAGCAAGAAGGTATTTGTCGAAGGACATCAAACAAAAAATGATCACAGTGCGTTTACAAATCCTTTACCCAATTATGAAAAGGGATAATCTTCTTCAAATAGTAAAGGAAAAAGTGTAAACTACATTTATGACAACACCATTCATTGAATTTTTGAGGTTGAGAAAAATAATGTCATTGATAATCAAACAAATAACATTATCATTAATGACATCATCTCCCTAAACGTGATCCCAAACATAAACACATCCGACAACCAAATCAATGTCATAAAAATTAGGGAAAGACAGGACTATCAACTAGTCAATGTGACAACAAGGGGACAATCCAAAGTGATACTGAAAGGAGTTGCATCTAAAACCACTACTCCCCCTTCAAATCAATATAGCATAGTGGATCGACTATAGAATATACTAGCATAGATATCCATATTGGAACTCCTTAAAATTTCACCATCACATAAGGAATTTTTGGAACAGGCTCTTGTGGCCACCACGGTACCTAATAATTTGGATGTCTATCAATTTCAAGCTATGGTGGGACATTTAACCATGCCTCATTGTCTATTATTCTCTGAACAAGATGGTGTTTCACTTAATCGCCCACACAATGCAGCCCTTCATATAGAATTTTTAATCCATAAACACTGTGTTAAATGTGTCCTAATAGATGGTGGAGTTGGTTTAAACATGTGCACTTTAAAACTGATCTATGCATTAGGTTATCCTAAAAATGCTATTGATGCCAGAAAGAAGATCACAATAAAAGCTTATGATGAAGAAGAGAGATCATCTAAAGGGTTGATTGTGTTACCTATTCAAGTGGGACCAATTGTCAAGAATATAGTTTTCCAAGTGTTAGAAAAGGAGCTAACATATAATATACTCTTGGGACGTCCATGGATTCACAAAATGTAGGCAGTGCCTTCAACCTATCATCAGTGCTTAAAATTTCCTTTCAATGGACAAGAAGTCACTATTTCAGCTAACTACAATAATCCCCAAAATTGTAATACACTTAAGGCAACTCAAGACACTTTGGTGCCCCATAATAGAGAAGCAAACACTTCTAGTTCATCCAGTAGTGAAAAGCAACTAAATTTTATATCCAAATCGGTTGACAAAAAGGACTAGTCAAAGGAAACAACTATTGCTAACTCCACTTCATCAAGCAATGAAGATCCACTGAATACTCTATCACAACAATTCAAATATAAGATCTAGTTAAAATACAAGGGCTTGGGAGAATATTTCATTGAGCAATCTTTATGTCTTTCACAATTGTTGCCATCTCCAAAATCATATGGACAACCATCAAAAATAACACAACAATCATCACAACCTACCACGGTTTTTGGATGAAAGGTTTGTAAAAGCAGGTACTCTAGAAGATGAATCAAAAGACAAGGCCATTCTCAATTGTCTCTACAAAGACAAAGAAGCATCAACATCAGCAAATATGAGCATAAAGATAGATCAATATGGAAAAGGAAAAGCTATCTTAGAAAAAATGGGGTATGAAGGACAAGGACCTATTGGTAAAAGAAAAGAGGGCATTGTAGAACTCATCCAACCTCTCACACTTCAATCAAAGGACAAAATAGGATTGGGTTATACGAGAGAAACAAAAGAAGAAACCACTCATGAATTTTTGAAAGGATCCTTCAAGTGAGGGATAGCTCTGAAACAGATTCTAATAAGTATGAGTGGTATTATTTATCAAAAATATCATACAAGGACATACATGTTGATGTTATAAAAGAGTATGCACCCACATGTGAGGAGGGACAAAGTTTAGGGACTAGGCCCCTTGTATTTGGATCATAAAATATCGATGACTCAAGTGAGGATGAATAGACATCGAGTGAAATAGATGACTTGGAGGAGAGTAATAGCATAGACCTTAACATCACCACTAACAACTATGAAAACATGGCTATTGAGACCCTCACTGTCGTCGATTTTACCCAATCTGAGGACTTTTTACCCCTAATACATCCTGAACTTATTGACTAGGAACCAACTAAACCTATTGATATACCAATCTTTACTAATGATGATGCCATCATAAATTTTATTTGTAGTGACACACCTAACACAAGTTCTACTCATAAAGCTCATAATGATATTTCAAATTAGGAGAGTGCCAAATCTTCCAGTTGCAAAATTGAACACGGGAATAATGGATCTAATGGTGAAAACCATTCAATGGAAACATTAGATCTCGAAAAAGTAAAAATAAAGAATGCATCTAATAGTGAAAACCTCTTTGGGGCACTGAAAGATGGGAGATTTGACACCCTTCCGGAAAGGTCATCAGATTGGTGGATCCTACCGCCTATCAATCTTACAGCTAAAAGGAAAAATATGCATCTGGCCAATGAAAAAGAGAGGCCCGAATTCACCAAATTCTTTGAAAGAGAATATCAACTTTTCTTGGTCTTATACTAGGGGCTAGATCGAGATCTTTGATGCATCATCTATCTCTACCATCTAGAATTAAACCTGTCAAGCAAAAACTAAGGAAAATACATCCCCACATCGCATTGATGGAAAAAGTTGAACTAAAAAAGTTGTTAGATGCAGGATTCATCAGGTCCATCGATTATGCCGAGTGGATTTCAAATATTGTACCTGTATCTAAACTAGATAATAGTATTAGAATATGCACAAATTTTAGAGATCTAAATAAGGTGTGTCCAAAGGATGATTTTCCTTTACCAAACATTGACATTATTGTGGATTTAATAGCAGGACATGCCATGTTGTCACTAATGGATGGCTTCTCAAGGTATAACCAAATCAAGATAGCACCTGAAGATTAGGAGAAGATAACATTCACCTGTCCATGGGGCACATTTTGTTGGAACTTCATGCCCTTTGGGTTGAAAAATGTAGGTGCAACATATCAACGGGCAATGACCACTATTTTCCATGACATGATATATTTTATGGATGATTAAGTGGATGATATATTGGAAAAATCATATACCAGAGGACATCTGAAGATCCTGAGAAAAATCTTTACTACACTGGAAAGGTTCAATGTCAAATTAAACCCTAAGAAATGTGTGTTTGGTGTCACATCGGCAAAGCTCCTCAGATACATTATTTCAGAAAAAGGTATCGAAGTAGATCCAACTAAATTCAAAGCAATAATGGAAATTCCACCACCAAAGAATATAAATCAACTACGGTCTCTTTAGGGCAGGCTACAATCAATCAGGAGATTTATCTCCTAATTAGCATATAAAATTCATCCATTCAATCATCTACTACACAAGAATGTCTCTTTCAAGTGGGATCAAGAATGTGAAACAACTTTCAATCAAATAAAGAAATATATGATGTCACTTCCCATACTCATGCCACCTACAAAAGAGAGACCATTGTTACTATACATTGCAACAACAGACATTTCTTTAGGAGCTCTATTAGCACAGGAAGATCCTGAGGGAAGGGAACAAGTTGTCTATTATATCAGTAGGACTCTGAACAATTATGAAAAATATTATACCTTCATCGAGAAATCTTGTTTGGAAATGGTATTTGCTACCCTGGAATAGTTGCGGCATTACATGTTGACCCACACAATCAGACTTGTAGAAAAGATTAACCCATTAAAATATCTACTTAGCAAGGCTACTCTAACAAGGAGACTAGCCAAATGTGTTAGGGTTAGAGATGGCAGATATCTAACAATTAAAATGCAGATTTCCAAACAATGTCAGAGAAACTAAACATATACAAAATAAATCCCTACAACATGAATTTAACGGTTCACCCTAACTGGGCTACATCCACCAAAACCGCAGAGCTTTCATCCAATACTTTTATTATCCAAAGGTAAAAACTCATTACAATCTCTGGGGCCAATTCACGCTTTCGTACCGAACGCCTTTAACTCTTTAAACCCTTTAAAGTTTCTTTGAGAAGCTTCCTAATTAGGGTTTTGCTAATGCCTCCGCTTTCTTCTTTTTCGGAGATTTTTCCTTTTCACCCATTTTACTGAAAATAGCAATTTTCAGCTGCCACTAACCCCTACCGGTGTCTGCCTTGCACTGCGCGAGGGCAGGGGGCCAGGGTGTATAGTATACCATGGGCTATACAGTATAGCATGATCAGTTGCCACATACCAACAAAATGGGTCACGCTCTTGAATGAATTTGACATCCAGTATGTGGATAGGAGAGCCATCAAAGGTCAAGTGATTTTTGATCAATTAGCTGAAGCTCCATTACCAGATGATCATCCAATGAACATAGATTTTCCTGATGCGGACATTCTTACTATTACAACACAAAAATGGAGGCTTTATTTTGATGGGTCATACACATTTGGTTCCAGTGTTGGAATTCTATTTGTTACAACTCAAGGACACATAATCCCAAGGTCCTATAGATTCATGTTTCCATGTACCAATAATGTAGTTGAGTATGAGGCATTAATTATTGGCATCAAAGTGGCAATTGAATGGAAAATCATTGAACTACAAGTACATGGAGACTCACAACTAGTCATCTATCAGGTAAATGATGAATACCAGAAAAAGGATGAAAATCTCATGCCATATAAGAAAATGAGAGATGATCTCAAAAATTACTTTGTGGATATCAAGTTTGAACAAATTCCAAGGGTAGAAAACAAAGTTCCAAATGCTATGGCGACAATTGCTTCTCTCTTGCAATTACCAGAAAAATGAGGTCATTATGAGTTTATGGTAGAACAAGTGTCTAACCCTACTTAGGATAATCTACATTCTCAAAACCATATGCCAAATAGTTGATGTTGAATCCTCAATCTATGGAAAGACCTATGCTTACCTTAAAGACAATATCCTTCCTCCTGGTCTTTCCAGAAACTAGAAATACAATTTCATTTGCCAATCTGCATGACATACCTTAATCACCGACATACTTTACCATCAAGGTCTAGATGGTACTCTTCTTCAATGTCTAGAACATAATGAGTCTGAGAAAAGCTTTACAAGAGGTTCATGAAGGTATTTGTGGAACTCATTCAAGTGGACTTTAACCCTAGCGAAGAAACTCATCCATTTGGGATATTATTGGTTGAACATGGAGAAGGAGTCCTTTCACTTTGTTAAGAAATATTAGAAATGTCAGATCCATGGTAACTTAATTCATGCACTAGCGCAAGAATTGCATATGTTTACATCAACATGACCCTTTTGTCAATGGGGACTAGACCTGGTAGGAAAGATAAATCCATCTTCATCCAATGGGCATAAATTCATAATCACAGCAACAAAATAATTTACAAAATGGATAGAAGCGGTTCCCTTAACAACAATCACTAGAAAGCATATTTCTTCGTTCATTCCGAATTACCTCATCTATCGGTATGGAATTCCCCAGTCCATTGTCTCAAACAATGGTCGACCTTTTAAAAATTAGGATGTGCAGGAACTGTGTGAGAAGTTTCATATCGAACATCATTTTTCAATATCGTATTACCCTCAAGGAAATGGCCAAGTAGAGGCCTCAAATAAAACAATTTGAAAATTCTAAAGAAAATGGTTAACGATGTTAGACGCGATTGGCATGTTCAATTAAATCCTGCTCTTTGGGCATACAAAACATTAGAACACCTACAAGAGCTACACCATATGCCTTGCTCTATGGATTAGAGGCCATCCTACCTATTAAGGTGGAAATACCATCACTACAGGTTTCACTGAAGGGTATCATTACAGATGAGGATTATAGGGTCTCTAGACTTCAAGAGTTGAACTATTGGATGAACGTCATCAACAAGTTGTGAATCATTTGACGGCATACCAACAGAGAATGTCCAGAAGCTACAATCACAGGGTAAATCCTAGAGGATTTCAGGTTGGTGACTTGGTTCTAAAGGAAAACCCTAGAAATCAATAGGATAGAGGGGTATGTGCAGGATCATGATGGGCCAAAAAGTGGCAATATGATGCGTATTTGTAGGGTATGTGGCTAACGACTTTTTTTTACCCAAAATTGATAAAATGAAAAGGGTTTTTAAAGGAGATTCTTAGCTTTCCACTAATATAAATTATGCTTTACTTTGAATTTAATAGTCACTATTATTCATTTCTAGCTTGAAATTCTACCACTAAAGTGTCAGATTGATAGTCATCGATTGAAAAAAAAAAATTATAGCTTTCTAACGTATCGACATTTTTATTCCAAACATGCATCATATTCTATGCTTCCACATACTATAGGATTTCAAGTTAAAAATTAAATTTCGCCAGTTTTCACTTCAAGCTATGCGTAAGCATATGAGTTTCTTAAGTGATTTCTTTGTTGTAATAAAAAATTCAAGCAATCATCTACTACTTGGAAAAATTATAAAAAATATGCATCAAGCATCCGGATATGAGTCCCATACCCAAAAATATTAATAAAAATATTATCATTTTATTGTGGTTAGGGTACTTATTGCATACCTACTTCATTTTTCCTAAAATTTAAGTACTCATTGCATTGAAATTTCAAATTTTCACTCAAATAGATTTTTTTTTAAAACCTAGTAGTTTTAGAAACTACATTCAATTCTACAAGTTCTCATTCTTACATATTTTGAAATAATATGATAATCTCATTCAAACCTTTTGGCATCGTTCCCTAACCCCAATTTTTGAATTCTGCCAAATTTCATGTTCTGCCTACGATGATCCCATACTATAGCAGGAAGTTTGAACCTAACTAGCTAGGTCCCTTTTTTATCATATCAATTTATGGATCTGGAGCCTATCAATTGTCTACACCTAAAGGAGATCTATTTGATGAACCAATCAATAGTACCCATCTCAGAAAGTTCTACACCTGAATCACCTAGTGCATGGTTCAAGTTCTAAAAAATGGTTACCTTGATGAAAACTTGGCAAACATGCGTCTTGGTGATAGAAAAAAATTAAAAAATCAAAAAAGGGAAAAATACATACAAAAAAATCATAAAGACTGAAAAAGTGCAATAAAAACATGTAGTGAAAACCTGGAAACAAGCGCTACTTGTGATTTGAACTAGCTTTTCCATCTATTAGAGGCATGTCATGGTCATTCACTTTCACCATCTTTTTTCCATTCATTATCATTTCATTATAGAGTGGTCATGTCTCACCCTAGCTTGGGGGAAAAATCCTGACCTCACTAGGGGCAATAAATTTAAGTTTAAACAAATGGACAAACATCAGTAAGACAAACACAACAAAAACAATGATCAAAACACAACCCAACATTGAACATCAATCACCATCAGAAACACATCAAACATCCATATCATATCAAAAAAAAAAAAAGTTAAAAATTAGTCAAAAAGTCAAAAACAGTGTCATCTAGTCAAACTACGTGGTCTCTACGTGTATAATGTAGGCAAGGCTAATCTTTGATCAGCCCCCAAGGCCCCTAGGATAGGTCTTTAGGTTGGGTTTTTGGTCAAAATTTCATAAAATCACAAAAACATTAGAAAATTGAAATCAAAATGGATGATCTAATCTAAATAATGGTTGAAATACTTTGGGCAAAGGTTGAATAGTTGTACTTTGATCTTTATTGTAATTTCTTTGGAGCAACTTGATGATGTATTGAACTAGAGAAGCTAGGAAGGAGAATGGTATTTTTTTTGTCTGTTGTCTGTGAGTTAATCATTATTATTATGTGAATTGTTGCAAGACATGCTCTACAAAGTATCACTGATGACATTCGGAATTCACATAGGAAAGTGATTGATTCTTGTCTGTTTATGCAAGAAATGCTCAAGTCATCTCGGTTTAATTATACCTAGATGCTTGTGTTCACTTGCAATATCAATAATCATGGAAGTAGTACTCAAGTCATCATGGTCTAAATTATACCATCGATGCTTGTACTTACTTTCATCATTTTAAAGCTCTATGATGATACAAAGCACAATAAATGGACTATTAAGATTCCAATGTTTGCATGTAGATTTTCATAGTAAAATAGATTGCATTCATGATAGTTTTACATCTGCAGAGTGTTTGTTACAAAAGCTGGTAAAGGATTCAAAAAATGATGATATCTTTACTCATAATAAATTGAGTATACTCGACATTAACAAAAACATCATCATTATCATATAGTTGCATAATCATTTTCTAAAAGGCATTTAATTTAACATTTCATCATTCATATATTTGAGTCAAATAAATTGCATTGATCATATCATATTTTTCATATCACACATCATAAAACTACATGAGAAAACTATCAAAAACATCCACAATATCATGTGATTACGTTTACATATCGTACATCCATTCATTATATCATACAATCAATGTACCATTATATTCATTACATCATGTATTTGCATTTAAAATATATCACAAGAATAAAAGCACACACATATCTCATTTACATTGCATGCCATATAGCATTAAAACATCATATCCAGCATCATACATATAGGCACATTATCATATAATTTGAAAATACACATCATACGTCTATTTCATCAATGTAAATACTACATACATCATGCATCCATACATCATCATTATGCACATAATCCTATTTACACATCATAGATAGAACATCATAAATCATAAGCATGTCATCATGATTATAAAATTACATCCATAACATCATAATATAAGGATCATCACATAGCATATAGAACATAGAAAATAAATGCATCCATAATAGAATCATAAAGAGCACGTAATAGATCAATAAAATCCACTACATATCATATAGATCTCAAAATCATAATGTCAAGTATACAATGATGTCTGAAATGAAAAGAGATATATCATCAAAAATGGTTATGAATCAAAATAATTGGAGTGTACATCACATCTCAAAATACAACAAAAGGTACAATCATGAATTTGTGTGCTACTAGCTCTAGACGGTGCAGGCATCTCGATACTAGTCCCTCCACCATAGGATGTACCAGGATCAGGTCTCTCGAGAGAGGCTATGTCACACCTCTACTCACAGTCCTCGACTAGGACCTGCCAGATCAAGACTGTGCATAACTCACTCTCTGGTCTAAAGGAATGGCATCATAATATTTACCTCTATAGTACTCTACCTCCCGACCAACATGGAAAACCTCACATATAATCTGCTATAGTGGTACCATCCACCAATCTCCTTCCATCCACTATTTATCCATGTTATCTGTCCATTCCTTCCTTCATTTCATTCCACCTCCCATTTGTCTTCATCATTCCATTCCCCTCAGGTTCCTTCTTGGCTTCCTGTTCACTATTCATTCCACTACATGGGATCTATCCACCATTTCCTCTTTCCCATCTTTCAGACCTGATCCACAAACCACTGGGCTCCTCCACTATCACCCCCTCCCCTCTCCATTGCTCTCATCCTTTATTTGCCCTCCCTCATCCTCACTTTTTTCCTCCTCATCACCACTATCCTCAACATCCTCCACCTCCTCCTCACCAACCTCCTCTCTCCTTCGTCATTGACCATGTGCAACGACAACCTCCTCCTTGACAAGTAGTGGTGTTGGCTCATCAAGAATGGTAATACATGGAAAAGGATGAAAAATAGATACTCTACATAATCAGCTAAAATAGGTGGCTCAAAAATATTAGGTCGGATCTCCCAAACTAGAGTAGGTATAATACAGAACTCTGGTTTCATGGCATCATATGAAAGGTCGAGCCCCCATTCTGTAGAATCTACCTATCGACGAGCATAATGGGCAACACCCTAGGGCATGCCCTAAACAATGCCATATTGTCTAAGCCCTTGTCTAAGCAAAAATCTCTCCAACACCCAACGTGTTTTCCCAATCAGAATCATCGACTGACATAGATAAGGTAACTGAATGTTATCGTTGTCCCAATGCTCACAATCTAAGTAGGTCCGCCATGTCACAGGCTCTATATCATAGATAATACTCTCCTCCAGTGATCCAACTTACGCAGTCTAGGCTGAGTAAGACAACCTATATATCTATGCACATATGGCCGCATGGCGAGTTTCTGTCTAACCATCACTGGATGCATAACAACAATATGCTCCCATGCTCACACCTGTAGTAGAGTGACTCCTGAAGACAAACTATGACCTCCAAGGTAAATAGCTGAATGCAAATCATGATTCAAATGGGAAAGCATACACATGCCCCAAGCATATCTCATCTCGTGTACAATCATACTCTCCAATACACGGCCCCAACCAACAAAAAGTCCCTTTGACCTGCGATCAGGACAAATGAACCCTTGAATGAAACTAGCAAGTACTATAGGAAAAGTGGCATAAGCATCCACCATCTCGCACCACGGAATCCAATATCCAAAAATATGATCATCCTGAAATACTTTGCAGAGGGCATCAGTCCCACCCTGCTCTGTTGAATCATACACTACAATGTCACCAACAATGGGTATCCTCAAAATACGCTAGACATCCTCAGGGGTGATTATCATTTCGCCAGTAGGTAGGTGGGAAGTATTATGCTCGCTATGCCACCTCTCTGTTAAGGTTGTCAAGAGACCTCGATTAATCCTAATCTGGGGCATATATAATAAAGAGGAAAAACCACAATGTGTAATAACTGTCATCTTGGGTTGTGCTAGTTGTGGTATCAAATCAAATGTCTAGGGAAACCACTCTCGAATCTAAAGGTTCGTTAAAGCCTCTTATCATCACGAAATATTCAAAGTCAGTACTTTTTATCAAATCATCTTGGTGAGACTTTTGATTACATCTCGTGAGTGAACATCATCAAACCTCACCTATCATGAGGTCAATCATCAAACACCATTGAACCTTGCCTATCATGAGGTCAATTAATCAAATCAACCTCGCTTACCATGAGGTATATCAAACAAACTATAATTATTCCTCGCCTATCATGAGCATAATTATCATCAATTAAACCTCACCTATCATGAGGTTGAACATCATCTACTTGATTAAGATCATTAATCATATCAAACCAATGGTTGACACGATCAAAATCAACAAAATCAAGGATAAATTTGACAAACTACATCTTTTCTGACTTGGATGTGCTAAAACAGTGTTTCTAGGCACCACAATATTAGAAGCGTCATTAAAACACCTCGAAGCACTAAAACAGGTGCTCAAAGCGCTAATTTATCATATGCGCAATTTTAGGAGGCAAAAGCGCTATTTCAGGACATCAAAGTGCCATTTCAATGAATGCACTATTCTAGGAGGTCGAAGCGCTAATCTATTGGGTCAAAGTGTTGAACTATTCAAAGCGCTAAAACAGAAATCAAAAGTGCTAAAATATCTATCCTAGGCGCTAAAACTTTGAAAGCGCTAAATTAACCTATGAAAGCGCTACAATATCTATCCTAAGCGCTACTTCATTAAAAGCTTTGAAATAGACCACAAAAGCACTAATCAGGCCTTAAAAGCGCTAAAAGAAATAAAAAATGGTGCAAAAAATGAGAAAACACGTAAAACAAGGAGGTTAATGAGTACACACTGGAGGTCCGTAGGTGGGTAGGCAATTGTGTCGTCGTATGTGCTCAAACCATTGAGTGTGGTAGGGGATTGGCATTTTGCTCCAAATTGTTAAAATTGCTCTCTCACAATTTTTCAAACTCAAATTGCACAAATGAGTTTTGAAATCACCTTTTTGACCTTTTATAGGTTAATTAAGGTGGGATTTTATGGGGTTTTTTATTTTCCATGGAGATTAA
>VDFB02324816.1:89045-125281 GCA_007258455.2 Sequoia sempervirens
AAAACAATGTACTGGGATGTGACAGGAGGGAAGACCGCCTTAGAAAACAAGCTTACCGCCAACATTTTGAAGTCTATTTCAACATGAAGCGATAAGATATTTTGTTTGAGTAAAAATCTTGAAAATATTGTTTGGATTTCATTCCGTCATTAATATTCAAAGGAGTTGTGTTAAGGCAAGTTTGGCTTGTCATGCCAGGCTTTTTGTTTTTTTCGCTAGTGCTTATCTCATAGGTTTTGGTTTCTTTTTTACTTGCTGTGAGGTTTTGTCATGGACTTCTGCATATAATTTTGTGGTGTATTTTTTTGTACCCTGTTTATCCTATGATCTATGGTTATGGATTGTGAACGGTGGTATATGCATTGCAGCATTTCTGTTGCATTATTCATCGTATTTTACTCTGCTTTGGTGCGATTCAAATTAAATTTGTAGTACGGAACCGTCATAAAATTTCAATATGCCAAACGGTGAGTCACATAAATTTTGAATATAACAAGCAAAAGGTAACCGTCACATTTTATATCGAAAATAATTTAAAAATACATTTACGCACAGTATGCACAGCAGGGTAAACTATAAATATCTCGGTATTTCCCCCTGCATCTCTATTTATGGTGGCTGTTTTTCTTTGTTTTCCTTGTGCGCTTGGTTGCAACCCAAATTACAGTTTTCTTCCTTCCCCCATGGATCCCAATGAAACCCAAATGTTATTAGGCCTGGTAAATTCAAATGCTCGCCTTCTCCGCCTCATTCAAAATTGCTGCAACGACCTCAAAAAAAATGGCGAATTCATCATCAAAGATAACGATAATAATAATAACAATAATAATTCCAACGTTGGCGACTTGGAATCAAGCGTGCATGATTTAATACGCAGCTTTGGAAGGCTGGAGGGAGTTTTCAGAGTAATTCACAGCAAAGAACATGACGATTTACAGTCATTTTTGCAGCAGACCAAGAAGGAAGAAAATGAAATGAAATGCAGGCAGAATTCCATCGATATACTTGAAAAGCTCACCCGTTATCTTCATGGCTGGAGTGAGGAGATGGAGCGCTTGAAGGGGGAGATGGCGGGATTGAGGGCTTCCAAAAGACGGAGAGTTTGTCGGGATAATGATAATTACGCCGTGGATGGGACAGCAAATGTGAAAATCCGGCATGTGGAGTGCATGATTTTACAGAAGATTTTGTCGACTTTGGGCTGGTGAGGTGAAATTCATATTATTCTTTTTCTTAATGTGTGTTTGTTTTGAAATTTGTAGCTGGAATTTCGACCTTTGTAGAATCTCTCGGCAGTTTTGAAAAGCAGAATAGCTTTAAACGTATATTTGTAGGGTTTTGACGGCTTAAGGGTTTTTCCGGAATCTGTATTTTTCCTGGTTTCGTAATTTTCATGTCAGAAGTGTAATTTTGTTGCCGTAATTCGTTATATTTTGAACATATTTGAGGGCTGAAAAGATATTATCAAAATTCTGAGTAATTTTGGAATGGAATTTAAAGATTTTCTGATTGCCGTAAAGTTTTGGACCTGCGCTTTGAGGTTCTGCATAGAGATTGGCGGATTTTGGGATCAGAGTAGCTGAAATCATGTTTTTCTGTTCCCCTAAGATTTTGATGGCTTAGTATTTTGCCGATACTTTTTGGTATCGTTGTTGTTTTATCAGAAAGTGTAATTCCGTTGCCGTAATTACTAATTACTAAAGTTTTGAAAAGATTTTGGGGGATGATAAGCTCGTATCAAAATTTTGTGTGTCTTGAAGCTGGGATCCCGAGCTTATGTATATTAGCGGCTTTTGGGAGCAGAGTAGCTCGAATTCTATTTCTTTCTAGTGTTTTGATGGCTTAGAGAATAGCCGATTTTGCATCCTCTGTGAGACGGTTGGATTCTGTTTTTATATTCACTAGAGTATTCAACAATTCCTGTATGTAGAAAGGTTATCAAAATTCTATACAAACTTTTAACAGAATTTGAAGACTGTCCGATTACTGTTAAGATTTGTAGCTACAGTTTTGAGCATTGGCATAATGTTTTAGCAGTTCTCGGGAGTAGACTAGCTGTAATATTGTTTTTAAGGGTTTTGATGACTCAAGGTTTGGCTGAAGTGTCTATTTTGTTTCTTTTATAATTGTTCGCCTGAAATTATAATTATCATGTTAAGTTTCGTTCACTTTCTTGGTGTAAGTATCAAGATTTTGCACAAATTTGGGGCTTCAAAAAGTATTATCAAATTTCTGAATGCAGTTTATTTACTTTAGGGCTGGTGAGGTGAAATTTGTTTTAATTTTATTTGAAGATAGTGATTTTTTTTTGAGTTTTTGAAGAAAGGCAGAAGAATGTTTCACTTTCATTACTGTTGGTAGTTGCAGGCCATGGCTAAAATTCTGAGCATTTTATGTATTGTTTCAGCAGTTCTTTGGAGCAGAGTAGATGGGAGCCTTGAATGATGCTCTGTTTTAGGTTTTCTATAATTTTCTTTGTTTAATTATTACAAAATTGGAAAACATATTCACTACAAAGGTTTTAGTTAAACAAAGTTTGAAGAATGTTGCAATATGATCCTTTGCATTTCATGGGATTTGGAAGCAGAGCCACTGAAATCATATTTTATTTTTAGAGTTTTGATAGCTCAGGGCTTTGCCAGATCCCATATTTTCTGAATGTGGAACTGCTTGTCTGGAAAGTTATTTATAATGTAGCCTGGTAGCTGTCTTGCCGTAATTATGAATGATCAAAGTTAGGAAGAAATTTTAGCGATCAAAAAAAATTTCTTAGGATTATGGCTACTGCTTGACAATAGAAAACTGTTTGGTTATTGTTAAGATTTGCAGCTTAAATTTTTAGCATTTTTATTAGATTTCGCAGAATTTGGAATCAGATTAGATGAAATGGAAATTTCCTTCATAGATTAGTTTTGCTGAATTTCATATTTTCTAATTCTTTGTTGTCATATCAGGATTATAACTGTAGACAATTAAAATTGACCACATCCTAATGACAAATATAACATCAATACTTTCAACACCATACCACTTCCATTATAACCACACTAGCATCATCTCAGCACTAACAAATTAGACGAATTATATTTTTATTAGTTAATTAGGCTTTAACCTCTAATATTCCCTCTATCATTAAATTAATTAAATAAATCATATTTATTAATTGAACTATCTAACATCCCTCTCCGCTAATTGATTAAATAATCTAATCATTTGATGAATTATCCTAAAGCTCCAAATCCTAATCTAATCCCTCACTAATAGGACAATCGTGTCCCATCCACAATTATAAATTATTTATTTAATTAAACTAACATCTTACATCCATCTCCCCAAATTGATCAAATAATCTAATTATTTGATTAATTATTCTAAAGTCCCAAATCCTAATCTAATCCCTCACTAATAGGACAAGCATGTTCAATCCACAATTAAAAATTAAAATAAATACAAGTATTTGATTCAAAATGGAGTCAATCCTAAATCTTAGCTACCCATCTATCCTACCTTGAGTCCAAATTCAAACTAACTTTTAATCCTAACCATTCATTTAATCAAGTCAATTTTAGCCCTCTATTTATCAACTACTAGCATTTATTCTCTCCTCTCTCTCAAATTCAAATTCAAAATTTCTCTCATGCAATCCTATGCATCCATCCTAAATCAATTTCAAGCCTCCATTTATCCTCATCAAATCTAGAAATCAAACAATCATCCAAGAAGAAAAATTGGATGCAACATGTTTATACTGCAGAATTAGGCAACTACATTCAACAGTCAACCAACCATATTGAACACAACACTTAGGCCAACAAAGGTTTGTCTAGTAAGAAGTTTGCTGTTTTTCTCATTTGCTTACATATCCTTTGCTCTATTGGAGGTGTTTGCTAGGTATAGAGTAGGAATCTTGTTTCATGTTTGTTTCCTATTGTTTTCCTTTATATTTTAGTGTTCACAATAATTATTAAGAATTTGAACCAATTTTGGGAGTTAAAAAGTATTATCAAAGCTGAATAAATTTTGAGCCCTAATATTGTTTTGAATAATTTTGAGGCACAGAATAGGTGCATGTTTTCTAAGGTTTGAATGTTTCAGTGATTAGATGATTACTATGTTTTCTGGGTTTTATAGTTGAGATCAAAGGCAAAGCTAATAATGTTAAATTTCTGTAACTTTTTATGGTAATTACCAAAAAAATTGAACGAATTTTCTATGTAGAAAGATATTCTTTAGGTTTTTTTTTACTATTGATGTTGACAGATGAATTTATGCCCTTTTGCATAAGATTTTCTCAGCTTTGGGGAGCATAATGGATGAAATTGTGTTTTGTTTCTAGGGTCTGGAGACCCAAGGTTTTTCTGAAATCTAAAATTTATGTTTTACGGAGTTGTCCTTTAACTTTGAAGTGATGTAATTATTATTATTTGGACAGGTAAAATGAGGAAATCTATTGGGGCCCTCATTCATGACAAAGAAGGCCGAGAATTAGCCAAAGGGTTCTGAAAAATTTCAAATTATTAGAAAGACTTAGCCTCTAACAAAACAAGAGAAGCTGAAGATTACAGAAAACAACTAGCTTTGCAATCCTAGAGAACTAAAAGCAGACATATCTCTCAACTGGGAAAATTGGAATGACTACACATTAAATCTCAGAAAAGAGGCCAAGCAAACTCAGGATTGCACCACAAGTGATCTTCTCCTCTACAGGGAGGGTAGTGCTTCCATTGTCTATTGAGTCTCCTCACCCACAGATTCGTGAGCCTCCATTGGTAGTCTTTCAGCCTCAAATCTCCCTCCTCTATGCTTAACTAGGCCCACAATTTGCTTTGATTTTCTTGCTCTCAGTCTCTGAAATAGTTCAAATCTCAGTGGAGGCAAGCTGATCTTCCTCTTCCAAAGAAGCAACCTCCTGCTTGGGGGGAGTGCTCCAGAGAGGTTCCACCTCTTGGGTCACACCTTTTATAGGAGCTAAAGGGGGATTAGACCCACAACCCTCCTTCAAGCCTTGATCAGAAAAAATCTCATTTGCATAAAAAAACAGCCATGGTTGCACCATTTAAACTCCTTATCAAAGCTGTCCGATTTCTGGACCCACCTCTGCAGATGAACAGTATCATGACCCCTGGTAATAGGCGTCAGACATCCTGCAATCATGTGACCTACCTTGTTGCACCAAAAGCACCTGTGTGGCAGTCCTTCAAAATTTATAAATTATAATCACAAAACCTATGAAGAGAGAATCTGAACGGAATTGAGAATTGGCTTAGAGATATCCTTCATTGTTCAAGATACAAATCCTCACAAACCATCTCTGTGGTTGGCCTTGGCTGAATCAAATTTCACAAATTTACCTAATTGTTCCAACATCCTTTTAATCAGCCAAAAAAACCCCAATTAAAGGGAAATTATACAAGCATAACCAGACGGAAACTTTGGTGATGATAGCTGAAGAAAGAATGAAGAAAGGGAACCAAGGTGTTGTGAAAACACCAACTTTCCGATAAACCAAGCACCCTTATGGCACACAAACTCACAGTCATCAGCAGTCTGAAACTCAATGGAAAAAGACCACACTTCAAAAAAGAGAGGGTGTGTTCAGTGATCCCGCTCCAAGTGGTTTACATCCAAAGAACCAACTCATCAAAAGGGTGGCCCTTTGCCAAACATCTGAAAATCAAAGATCTACTGCCAAGGTCATCTACAATTTGATTAAAGCTTTCCTCAGGGATATGAAAAACCGATAGATCATCAGCTAGGCTAACATCCACATCACTCAAGGAAGGGCCAGAGAAAAATCCTCTCTTTGCAGAGGATTCAGACTGACATGAGTACCAGACCTAATCTCATCCCAGACGGCAGACCTAAGTGAGTCCTTAGCTGGGGAAAATGCAGCTGCTTCCATGATAGGATTAACAACTTTGGCAGCCACAATTTGTTGCTGGCAGAAGTAACCGCAGGATTGGAAAGCATTTGATGCATTTTTACACTCCTTAACACTACAGGAGCTGCTAGAAAACTGTCCGTCTTGGTGCTAGCAGTAGCACTCAATGGAGGAGGAGCTTTGGCCATCCCTTTAAAAAATTATTTGCATAAAATCTTTCCTTCATTACCACATGCATCTCTCACCTCTTGCCACTTTCTTGCCTCTCTGCCAGAAAAATGATTTAATGGATCACACTGCACCATCTTCTTTTCCTTTTGCTCTTACACTTACTGTGTCTTCTCCCACTGCTTCTGCATTGGACACCTCCAGCATAAACCTTACAAATTTGCCTTCTTCTAAATTTACAGCCCTGTCGCTGAAACCAAACACTGCCTTACTGGGCCTACTGTCTCACCATACATTCTGCCTGTGCTAACCCACAGTTTCTGGTCTTGCTCGCCATTCTTCTGCTCTTTTCTTGCACTCTTCCTATTAGTGATGTAAGTACTCCTCCTATTAGTGATGTAAGTATTACGTTAAGCCAAATTCTCTTTCTGTAGTTATCAAGAATTTGGAGTATAAAGGTATAATCACAATTTTGAGAACATTTTAATACTATTTGGTTACTGTTGAGATTTACAAGTTTCACTTGGAGCCTTTTTATATTGTCCTTCAACAGTTTTGGAGATCAGAATAGCTGAAATTTTATGTTATTTGCTCCGTTTTGGGAATTGGTCAACCAAAAATTTAATTGTTTCAATTTATGTTGGATCTTTCTAAGTCTCTTGCTGCAATTCTCAAAACTTTTGAATAAACATTCAATATCAGGTAAAAAGGTATTATCGAAGTTCTGAACAAATTTTGAATGAAATTTGGGCATCCTGGTTGTCTTTGAGTTTTGCTACAATTTTGCACCTTTGTGAATCAATAAGCAGTTTTTGGGAGTGGAGCAGTTGGAATCTCATTTTGTTATTGCTGGTTTTCGTATGTTCTTTTTTTTTTGGCTGCAATTGTTCGGCCAGCAATACAACTATTATGTTAAGCCTCTATAATTCTTTTCCTGTAACTAATATAATTATCAAAATATTAAAACAAAATGGGCCTAAATTGTTATTCTTCAATATTTTGGTTCTTGTGAAACTGCAGAAGACTGCTTGGTTGCTGTCGAGTTTTGCAGATAAAGCTGACCTTTCATATGAGATTTTAGCAGTATTCAGGAGCAGACTAACTGGAATTGAAATTTATTTCCAGGCTTTTGATGAATCAGGATTTTTCAAAATTATATTTTCTAATTTTCATAGTTGTTCTGGCAGAAGTATAATTATTCTCATTTGTGCTAAGCATCTGCCATTGTCCTGCTGTAATTTTAAAACCTTTGATAATTTTTTTGGGAGTAATATTCACTTGTTTAGGTTTCTGGGTTAATGTAGAGACATGCAGCTATAGCTCGAAGGCTTCATATAAGATTCTCTCAATATTGGGTGGCAGAATAGCTGGAATTTTATTTTATTTATGGGCTTAATGGCTTAGGGTTTTGCTATGTTCTGGCTTTTGCAATTGTTCCCGTGTTCTTTAAAATAGTTCCAAATTGTTTTAACTTCATGTGGTGTTTATTGTTTTGTTGATATTTGTTTATTTTCTACAGAGGTTATCAAGCTTTAATTTGGTATTTTCAATAAAACGGCATGTAGATACATTATTTTATGATTTGTCTCAAGATTATCTTGGGTTTGACCTCGGTCTTTTAGATGATTATACATGCATAAGATTTGCAAGTTTATACTTTTTTTTGATGATTTGTTCCAAGAATATCTTGGGGTTTGACCTACGTATATTTTAATGGGAGTGTAAATGCTCAAAACTTCCAAGTATACTGTATGAGTACTGCAGAAACAAAACATGGACATAAGAATCAAATAGAGAAAATCAAAACATGCTCTAGTATTACACAATATATTCTGAGAAGTGTCCTTTTTCTGCATTCATCTTGGGCGTATGCATTTTAAGCCTATTTTGGTTAAGTTCCTTATATTCTTGATGTAAAAAACCACAGGCAGAGGTGTTTGCTGCTCGGTTCTGTGACCAGGAATAAGGCCGGAGTCTGTTCAGCAACTTTATTGTTTTGCATTCATCGAGCCGATTTCAGTTGCTGTTAATAGGGGTATCAGATCTAGATTATCAATTCATTGCTATCACTACAAGCCAAGCGATTTTGACTTTTGAATGCAATGAGTTGTAGATAGCCTAATTAAATTTTTATTTCTAAAATCTAATTAATTCATATATGGTGCTTGATTTATGGGCTTGTTGATCTAAACTGAAAAGATATAATTCAAACATGGTGCTTGATTGTTTGTTATGGAGCTTGATCTTATTGGTTTTGAAGCCCATTTCAGCGCGGGGTGTGCAAGGGCAGGGTCTGGGGTTGCCTTCTTGAGTTGTGATCAGTCTCAAGTGGGAGATTGTTAGTTATGGAGCTTGATCTTATTAGTTTTAGATCCTATTTTCAACACGAGGGGGTTTAGAGGGGGTGTAGGGGGGGGGGGGTTACTCCTCTTGCAAGGTGTGAGGGGCCCATCCCCTCAACGGGGGGTCTGGTGGTTGTGCACCCTGGTGCCCCCAAAAGCCACATTTTTTATATATATTTATTCATTGTAATATGGACCATTTATTATTAGGTCACAAATCTAACAATAGAGATTATGAATTGGTTTTTCTTGCCTTAGAAGGCAACCCCCTTTTATGAGGGCATTATATTGTGAGGAGGTTGTGATAGAGAGGAGAGGAAGTTAACAACAGATGTGTTGTAAGTTGTATCCCTCATTTTTGTTGAAATAATAAACGAAGGATTGGCTATTTCTTCCTGGACATAGCCCATATTGAGTGGACCATGTATATTTGTCTCTGTGTTTTGTGTTATTTTTATATTTTATTTTTGCATTCATTTTTTTTGTATATTGCTTTGCAATCCTATTCCTAACAACTGGTATCAAAGTCGTACATCTATTTGGTTGATAAGCTCGAAAGGAGGGTTTCTAGTTCAAGTGGGAGCAATGGTAGAAGAAAGCAAGTTTAGGGTTGAAAAGTTCAATGGCCAAAACGACTAGCTATGAAAGATGCAAATGGAGGACTATCTATATCATAAGGATCTTTTCTTAGTGTTGGATGAAAAAGCAAAGAATCTTGCAAATATGACAGATCAAGAATGAGAGATTCTTGATGAAAGGAACTAGGAACAATACAATTGTCTAGCAGTGTTAGTGACTTTCAACATATCAAAAGAAACAATAGTGGATCTTATGTCGACATTGGCTAAACTGTATGAAAAGCCCTCATCTTCAAACAAGGTATTTCTTATGAAACGTTTATTTAATATGAAAATGTCAGAAGATGGGGTTGTTGTTGATCATTGAAATGAGTTTAACACAGTCACCAGTCAGTTAAGATTTGTAAAAGTAACCTTTGATGATGAGGTTAGGGCTCTCTTGATTTTGTACTCATTGCTAGAAAGCTAGAATAGCTTGGTCAGGAAAGAGTATTTTTGTTTTTGGTTCAAGCACTTTAAACTAGATGATGTTAGTGGTGTTATCCTTAGCAAGAAAATGTGATGGAAAAACATAGGTGACATCAAGTAATGCTTTAATTATGAAGAATAGGGGAAGACAGGCAGAGAAGAAAGAGCCTACGAAATCGTGAGAAGTCTAAGAAGTGCATATTCAAATCTAGAGGAAGGTTGGAGTGAGGGCATTGTGGGAAGAAAGGACACTTGAAGAAATAATGTCAGTATCGAAAAGGAAAACAAGGAGATGGACAATGAAAAAATAGTAAGGAAGCAAATGTATTGGGTGATTTATTGCAAGATTCTTTCATTCTTTCATTAGATAATACTAGTGATTATTGTGTGTTAAAATCAAGGGCTTCATTTCATGCCACACCCCATAAGAAATATTTTCTAGATTATGTTCAAGGTGATTTTGGACAAATTTATTTGGGTGATGATGAACCATGTAAATTTTTTGGAAAGGATAAGATACAATTAAAATTACCAAATGGAAACCAATGGTTGTTGAAAAAGGTGAGGCATGTTCTTAATTTGAGAAGAAATCTAATTTCAACAAGACATCTGGAAAGTGAAGGTTGTATAGTTATATTTATAGAGAATTTATGGAAGGTCTACTAAAAAAGCATTGATAATAGAAAAAGGAGGAAAGGTGGGTACATTGTATTTATGTATCAGAATTTGGATTTATCTATTGCCTTAGCTTCTAGAAGAATAGATACAACATTGTAGCACCATAGGCTTGGGCATATGAGTGAGAATTGGATGAGGATTCTCCACTTAAAGAATTTGTTGCCAAATTTGAAGCAAGTTGATTTAGATTTTCGTATAACTTTTGTTTATGGAAAACAAAAGAGTCAAATTTCTCAGAGTTGGGAAGGAAAAGAATAATGAAAAGTTAGAACTTGTGGATTTAAATGTATGAGAACTATCTTAGGTATCATCTCTTGGTGGCTCCTATTATTATGTTACTTTTATTGATGATGCAACTAGGGAAACTTGGGTTTATTTCATTCGAAGAAAATTTAATGTGTTTGATACTTTTAAGAAATGGAAAGATTTGGTTGAGAATGGGACAAGAAATAAGTTGAAGTGTCTCAAATTAGATAATGGAGACAAATATTGTAGCATGGAGTTTGATAGTTACTATTCATACCATGAAATTCATAGGAAAGTACGGTTTCAAGAACATCACAAGAAAATGGTGTGTCAGAAAGGATGAATATGACAATCATGGAGCATGCAAGGAGTATGAGATTGCATGTAAGATTACCATTACATTTTTGGGAAAATGTTGTAGATATTGTTGTTTACTTAATAAATAGAGGTCCTTCAAGTTCTAATTTGGATGGTGGTATTCCAGAGGAGGCATGGACAAGTAAAAAGGTAAACAACTCATTTCTAAAAACTTTCGATTGTGAAGCATTTGTCCTAATTGATATAGAGAATAGAACAAAGCTTGAAGCTAAATCTAAAAAGTGTACTTTTAGTGGATATGGAGTTAATGATTTTGGTTATCACTTATGGGATTATGCAAATCATAAAATCATTCAGAGTAGAGATGTGATATTCAATGAGAAGGTCATGTATAAAGATTAGTTGCATGGAAAGAAACAAGAAAATGAAAACATAGAATATATGATGTTTGACGAAATCCTAGAAAATGTAGTTCCAAAGGCACTAGAATCAAAATATTGAACCACAAAAATAATAGGTACCTCAAACTTTCGCAAGAAGATCTACCAAGTTAAGTAGACCCTCTAAACGATACTCTTCATCATTATATTATATATTTTTGACTAATTTTGATGAACTAGATGTTAGAAACCCAGATCAGACATGCAAACCAGAAAAATCCTTCCACAAGAGAAAAACAAAAAAAAAAGCAGAGCAATTTGTATGAAGATGTGCAAATGAATAATATTCCAGAATTAAGAAATTACAAGAGATGAATTGCTTTATAAAAGCAATGTATGCATAACCCTAAAGGTAAAACCTAATGTTGACCTAAAATAAGCTCAACAAAATAAAGCTTACTTAATAATTAAGCAAACTAATTATTACCTAAGTAAACTTAATAAAGTGTAATTAAGTAATTAATTACACCAACACTAGAAAGTTATGAAGAAGTTATGCAAATAGAAACCAAAAACAAGTGGGAGCAAGGCATGAAAGATGAGATGGGCTCTTTGTTACAAAACCAAACTTAGGACTTGGTTGAGTTGCCTAAAGGTAAAAGAGCATTGCAGAACAAATGGGTTTGCAGGATGAAGGAAGAAGATGGAGGATAAAGGAGGTACAATGACAGACTTGTTGTAAAGGGTTTTGCATAGAAAAAAAAGTATAGATTTTGATGAAATATTTTTTCCTGTTGTTAAAATGACTTCAATTAGAAATTTTTTAAGTCTAGTGGTAGTAGAAGATCTGCATCTTGAACAATTAGAGATAAAGATAACTTTTCTTCATGGGGATTTGGAAGAAGAGATTTACATGCAACAACCATAGGGGTATGAAGTCAAAAGGAAGGAGAAATTAGTGTGTAGGTTGAAGAAGAGTTCATATGGCCTAACGCAAGGTCCAATGCAGTGGTATTTAAAATTTGATAGGTTTATGATAAAACAAGGTTATAGTATATGTCATTTTGACCACTACATTTATTTCAAGAGATTGGATAATGGGGCTATATTATCTTTTTTATTGTATGTAGATGGCATGCTTGATGCAGGCTCTAGCATGCAAGATATAAGTGTACTCAAAATGAAATTAACCAATCCATTTGCGATGAAGGATTTGAATGTTGCAAAGAAAATTTTTGGTGTGATAGTAACAAGAGAAATGAAAAATCATGCATTAACATTGTCTCAAAGTGAGTACATAGAGGTGGTGTTGAAAATATTTCAAATGTAGGATCCAAATCAGTTAGTACACCTTTACCTAGTCATTTCAAATTGACTAAGGAGATGTGTCTCAAGACACGATAGGAGATAGACTGCATGTCTGAGGTCCCATACTCATCAACAGTTGGTAGTGTGATGTATTTTATGGTGTGTACAAGGTCAGATATTGCACATGTAATGGTAGTTGTGAGTAGGTATATGAACAATTCAAAAAAGGAGCATTGGAATATAGTTAAGTGGATTCTCAAGTATTTGAGAGGCACTACTACTCAAGCATGATGAGGTTGAAGATTCCAACTCTACTTTATAGGGATGCGTTGATTCAAATCTCGCAGGTGATATAAATAGGAGAAGCACCATAGGGTATGTTTTTATTGTAGGTGGAATATCGGTAAGTTGGAGTTCAAGATTGTAGAAGTTGCACTTTCAATTACAAAACAAGAGTTTGTTGTTGCTACAAAGGCTACTAAATAGATGATTTGTTTATAAAGGTTTATGGAGAAATTGGGAAAGAAGAGGATATCAAGTTGTTTAGTGATAGCCAGAGTGTCATTCATTTTGCAAAAAACTCAACCCCTCATTCAAAAATTAAACATATACAACTCAGGTATCATTTCATACGATCAATTTAGAAAGATGGACAATTGAAGTTGGAAAAGATATTCACTAGCCAAAATCCTACAAACATGTTGACAAAGGTAGTAACTAGAGAGAATCTCATTTCCTACTCAATTTTAGTTGGCCTTCAAGGATGGTGCAAATGAGAAACTTGTCAAGCCCAAAGTTGGAACCTAGCCCAGTGGGAGCAGTAGTGGTGGAATTATAATCAATATCCAAATGGGAGATTGTTGGTGGAGCTTGATTATCCTTTTCGAGTTGTTGTGGTCAGTCTCCAAATGGGAGATTGTTAGTTATGGAGACTAATCTTATTGGTTTTGGAGCCCATTTTAGTGTGGGGGGTGCAAAGGGGTATTGCCCCCTACGTGGTCCAGGGGGGGTCCATCCCCCCAGCAGGGGTCTAGGGATTGTGTGCCCCGACAAGGGTTCAGAGGAAATGTCTTGAAAAGCCACATTATATATATATATATATATATATATATATATACTTATAAATTTGGACCATTTATCATTAGGCCACAAATCTAGTGCTAGAGATTATGTTGGTTTTTCTTGCCCTAGAAGGCAACCCCCTTTTATGAGGGAATTGTATTACAGTTGTATATTGTATTGTGAGAATATTGTGATAGAGAAAAAAGGAAGTTACAATGGATGTGTTGTAAGTTGTATCCCTTCATTTTGCTAGACGAAATAAATGAATGATTGTTTCTCCGTGGACGTAGCCCATATTGAGTGAACCACGCATATTTTTGTTTCTATATTTTGTGTTATTTTAATATTTTATTTTATTTTTCATTTTTATTGTATATTATTCTAGGAACCTATTTGTAACCCATGAGCTAGATTTGGTCATTTGGAATGGTTGTATAGCATCCACTATTTGATTATAGACTTGGGCTAAGTAAAGGTTGTGAGAATTTTTTAATAGTCTAGGTGAGATTATTCTAATTGTATCAAATGATGATGTACATTTTTTTGTTAGTTTAGTTGGTACAACAAGCAATAAAGCACAAAGTTTACAAAATTGTGCAAAATATTAGAAGTCACAAGGTAAGTTTGTCATTGATGGTGAATAGGATATGGAGCATTGGCTTTGGGAAGCTTAAGCATGTCCTTGTATTCAGACCATACCAATGAAATCCAAACTCCACGAACCAATTTCAAAATAAATATTTGATTTGTCAAAAAAAAAAATAATAATAAACTAATATTTTTTGAGTTGCAAGTTGGTTTAGTTGGCCTTGCTTAGCCCCATTCAGCTCAGAAGTCAGTGAGTACTCGATAAGGTTCAGGATGCTTGTATTTCTTGAATATTAGCAGTTTTAATTGTCTTCTCATACCATTCCTTACTATATTGAAATGAATGTAAACCACATTTACATCATGTTGATGCTTAAATGTGTTTCCTTGTAGTTCTTTTTTAAAGCTACTAGATAACAGGTTTTTTCTCTTGAGCATTTTCATAAGGGTGTCAGCTGAAAGCATTAAATAACTAATAGTGATATATTTATTAGTTTATTTGTTTCCATGGCATATAGATTTAGTGTGGTAGTGCAGTACTCTTTAAAGTTCTTAGCGTGGTGAGAAAATGCAAATACATTTGAAAAAAAAAATCAAACTTGTAACCTTAAACAATTTATTTTAGAGACGTGATTGTCCTCTTGAAACCAATGCATGCAACAAGAAAATGGAAATTACATAGTCAAAGAAAAATAAAGTAAACTATCCATCATTTTGTGAGTTTACATGTTTTACAGGGCCATAGAGGAACACAGGGAACATAGGTTGTTTAACATGATTCTCACAACATTCTCTCAAGATTTTGCTTAGAAATGAGAAAAAAGAGTCATGTTGTGAGAGGAGACTCTTCAAATGACTTTTGGAGAAACTAATGATAGGTCATACTTTGTGTCACATACCTATGTTTATCTTTCTTGTTTTCTTAATTAATTCCATTTAAGGTTAGGTTGAAATATGGTATAGAGTTTAAGATTGACTTCATTTTCTTTGAAGTTGAGTGGAAAGTGTTAAAGTAATCATGCATTAGCTAATAATTAATCAACCTTTAATTAATTATTAGTCTAATTTATTCTCATGCACTTAAGCTAAACTTAGGAGTTCTTTATTCAATTAACTAAGTGTTTTTCTATGTTTAACTGAAGTAAGCTATTATTAGATCATTTTATTTCATCGCATGTGATGTTGACACTTGTCCTAATCTAATCTCTTTACCATTTAGGGTTGCTCCTATATAGCACTCAACCCTCATTGTATTATCTCTCTAATATTTACTTCCTCTTTTCTCTCGAACTCTCAACCTTTGAGGACTCTTGTTTTCCTTGAAGATTCTTGAGGTTCATTCTATAGCTTTTTTCTGTTGAGGAATATAGCATTTTTTTTGTAGATCTCTTGTATGGAAGGTGTTTTTGTTTGTTGTTTGATCATGTGGCTCGTTTTTTTCACAATTTTAGCAGGGTATCATAGCATTGATTTAGTGAACCCTATCTTGATTTATGAGATTTTTTCCTTCAACAAGGGTTACAAGCTTCAGATCTGGAATCCCCTTTGTTTTTTGTTTGCAATTTTGGAGGTGAGTGTTTTTTGGTAAATTTTGGCATGAAAAGGACCTCACCGTTGGATTTAGAGCTATCACAAAAGTCAAATTTGGCTTTTGTTTGGCCTGATTTAGACTCTTGAGACAGATCTACGAGGATTTTGAAGTGATTGTTTTTTTTCGGATCTGAAGGGTAGCTACGATTTTGGTGCATTTTGGCACAAAAAGGACCTCTTCGTTGGATTCATAAGGTCGATTCTACGAATTTTGACTATGAATTTTCCTATATTGCCCATCAAGAGCTTATGAGGCAAAATAAATTGTATAGTGGTCGTACGGCCTATGTATGACTCTATGGGCACGCATTTCAAAAAAATTAAAAATTAAAAAGGGTGAAATAAAATAGGCTGAAATTTTTTAATTTCTTTTTAAAAATTAAAAAAATATATATAATTAAAAATCCTTTGAAAAGGTTGTCAGTGTTTTCTTCAAAAAAAAGCAAAAAAATAATAATAATAACCTATTGAGTAGGCTATTACGCATGTAGTACCCTGGCAGCGGTCTAATCACCACTACCAGTGGTTCCATCTCCGTCAATAGGGCTTTCAAACCACAGCAGTTTGCTAAATAGCGGCAAAAAATTTTCCAGTGTGTCAATTTTCCCCGATGCCAAAAAAAGACCTTTTCTGGTAGTTTTTCAACCTTCCAACATACACGAAAATTTCTCGGCAACACCCCAAATTTTTCGGTCACTGTTAATTTTTTCGGTGAGCGAATATTCTGGAAAATCTTGCTTTCATGACTACTAGGTTTTTTTGGTGCAAGGAATATTCCAACGAATATTCTACCAACATCAGCATGACGTCATGTTGATGTCATCTGTACGAATGTTGATTTGGCCCCTTTGTGCCCTAAAGGAGGTATTTTTTTAACTTGGGCGTAAGATATCAAAATATGGAAAATGAGATATCGTCAAAAATTTGTTTCTACCAAATTTCTAGTGGTGTGGATTTTATCACCATTTTTTGTTGTTGGTGCATTCTATACCCTGTTGAAGTGAAAGGTGTTATTTTTAGACTCGAGCTCATAACTTTTGACCTGTCTCTCCATTTTTCACAATTCCAGCAATGTTGGGACTCTTTTAGAGCTCTTCACATCCATCCATGCACTTTTTTCCATATTTCTCTCCAAGTACATTTTATTCATTATTTTGTGTTTTCACTCTGGTGAATTTTTGGATGTTTTAGCTCTTGGAAACTTTTTGTTTATATGGGATGACTCATTTTTTGTTGTTTTATATGTATTTCCAATATTCTATCCTATTTGGGCATTGCAGACATCTTTTTCATGCACATTCTCTTTTGTAGATGTACTGAGATAAAGTGTCATTCTAGTGTATGTATTTTTGGGGATCTTGCACATCATCTTGTGCCTTATTGTATTTGCACTATGATATAAAGTGTCATAGGGTGGGTTGATGTATGCCTTTGGTTTGTCATCACACATTTGTCAAGTGACTGTCCCTTCCACAACAACAGTGAATCCTAGTGATTCTTTCCTCATGGTGTGTGTACCTTAGTTTGTACACCCTTTTATTTGCAAGTTGTTTCTCCTACATGCACTTCTTGGTTTCACAAGAGTTTCATTGTACATGTCTTGGCTCTCCCTTTTTAGCATTATGGAGGGAGGGGGGGTTTACTATTGGTGTTAATTCTTCCTTGGTTTCACGGTTTAGAGTGATCTACATATCTCATTCTTGTTCCTATGTACTTTCAAATGCAATGCACATTAGCGACTAGTTACATGCATTTTAGTGACGTGGATCATTTACCATATTGACACTCTTACATTCTTGTTTATAGAGGTTCTTTATTTCAGCACCATATCAGTCATCTTTCGACAACAATCTACAACTTCTTTGTGCTTCAGTGATGTTCTACATGTTCCTCTTTTTCAGGACAATGTTTGGTTGGAGGCTTCTCAGTCCTTCACACCTTGATTTGGAGGCTTTTCAGTCTTTATTCGCCTTTCTCTTTTGGAGAGGAGTTTTCTCCCACTATGGTTTTCTCTTTTTCTCTAGTTTTGAAAGATCTTGTATTTGTACATGGGTACCTCACTAGGCCTTGTTTTTCAAGACCCATCATACATTCTTTCTAATTTTTTTAGCTATTCCCTAAGTTCATCTTAAGGGGAGGTGTTAGATTAATCATACATTAGCTAATAATTAATTAGTCTAATTTATTCTCATGCACTTAAACTAAACTTAGGAGTTCTTTATTTAGTTAACTAAGTTCTTTTCTATGTCAAACAAAAGTAATTTATTATTCAATCATTTTGTCTCATTGCATGTGATGTTAATGCTAATCTAATCCCTTTACCATTTAGGGTTGCTCCTATATAGCACTCAACCCACATTGTATTATCTCTCTGAGATTTACTTCTTTTGTTCTCTTGAACTCTCAACCTTTGAGGACTTTTGTTTTCCTTGAATTTTCTTGAGGTCCACTCTATAGTTTTTTTCTTGTTGAGAAATATTGCACATATTGTTTGCATATATCTTGGGTGGAAGGTGTCTTTGTTTGTTGTTTGATCTTGTGGCTCATGTCTTTCACAATTTTAATAGAAATAAGCTTTTATTTTTTTTAAAAATTATTGTTTGGTTATTTTTTTGTTTTGATATTAAATTTAGGTCTATTGAATTATCTTGATATGGATATGGGAATCTTAATTTTGGATATACAAGGAAAAGAGTATGGCACAATAGTTAAATAACAATCAACTTCTATTTAAAATTTTAAGGGGATAATCGAGCTCTTAAATTAGAGATTGAACATCTTTTATCCTTGTCTTGTACGCTTTTTATTTCTCTTAACCAAGCTTATCTTTGTTATTTTCTTAATTATCTCCTTGTTTTGATACTAAACGTAGGCTTATTATTTTGGATATGCAAGGGAGATTGATCTTGTAATGATTTAATATTTATTTATGCTAGTTGTACTAATATATATGTCATTTTAATGTGTAATTTATTCTTTTTTTCATTCAGAATCTTCAAATGTCTTATATTTATACATGATAACAAAATTGTTGTAATATTTTTTTGGATATTCATTTGATAAGGGCATTGTAAAACTTTAGGATTCATTTTTTTCACAAATTTTTGAATTTCAAATAATCTAGACCTTGGTTGGTATTCAACATTGTATTTCCTTTCAATTTCAACTTTGTCTAAAATCTTAGTTGTTAGCATTTTTTTATCTCAAAATAATTGGGATAGTAAAGATTATTGATCATGAAAGATTATATCTAATGTCTAAGTACTATATTAGATTAATGGCCACAACATCTCCTTCCATTAGATCATTTAGTGCCTAAATATTCTTGAGTTGAGGATTTTTAACAAGATAAACATAAGTGTGCAAGATAACTAGAAATCATATTGCATTATGTTTATTTCCTTGTACACATGTTTGAAACCCTAGAGAGTTGAGTATCTAATAAACTAATAAATTCGGTTTTGGAAGATTATGTATAATATTTACTACATTTGATTGTGTTGTACCTATGCCTATGCCACCACAATAGGTTAGTTATTAATGAGCCATGGACTTGAAAATGGAAGCATTGTGTAGGATTACGTATAATTATCATTGCATCTTCTTACCACCCTGAATAGGAAGTGCTTAAATAAGCTAGATTCATTAGTTGTCTCAAGCAACATTCTTTAAAGCTATTTATAAGGAGGTTTTTCTTTGTCAAAGTTACAAGGGGCTTACAATAATACCCAATTATACCTTTGCAATATTCATCCCCAATATATGTGACTTATCATGTTATTGCCCAAATTAGTCTAGTTAAATAATTAATACATTATTACATATAATTCCCTTTTGTTATTGTGCAATGTAAACTTGCATGTAATATTTTCAAAAGATGAGTCACCAATAAGCCAATCAATTCAATTGTACAACTATTATGTAAGATTAAATATAGTATTCACTACTTTTTCATATAACAGTTTGGGAGGAATATTCAATAAGATATACTCCCTTGTAATCTTGATCAAAATACTTGCAAGTAATGACAAACACTTTTTCAAACTCATCAAACATTTAATCCTAGGACCAAATTTATCTCCAAATTATTCAACCTTCTAAATAACCTATTATTGCACCATTCTTAGTAGATGCACTTTGATCCCATCGAGACATTCTATAACATTAAAATAAACAGCTTAAATATAACTTTTTAAGATATTTTTCATTTATTTAAAAAAAAAAATTGATCACCCATTTCCCTGGGTAGTCACTTTATTATGGCCATTTTTTTTATTCTCATCAATAAACCATGTTAGTTGATAAGTAATTGCAAACTAGAAGTATTAAAAGAAATAGAAATTTTATTAAGGAGGAGCTATCACAAAGCATGACAGAACAACACTTCCATAAAACACACATCTCCATCCATTGGATAAAGGGACATGAAATCATTAAGGATGGGGAGATTGGATGAAACAAAGCATAGGAACACATCAAAATTGGAAAGTCATGCATGAATAGAGCTAAATGTAAAGGTTTGTGATAAATCATGATGAAAGTATTAATGATGCACAAATAAGGGTGTGTGGGCAAGTGGGGATCAAGCATAAATCAACAATAAATGACCCAAACTCTTATATAAATAAATCAAAACACAAACAAAAGGGGGGTCTACACATTAATTAGATATGAGATGAAGCATAAACAATTAGATAAAATTTAATCTAAACACATAGCGTTAAAGGAATAAGCCCTAGGAGTATAAGATAAGTTAGGTTCACCAAATAAGTAAAGGAATAAAACAACTAGGCTAATCATATAATTGAACCAATCAACCAACAATTAACCCAGACTAGATCAACATATATATATTGTTGCAAGTATGAAGGTATTGTCATTGATGTCAACTGGTTGTTGTTGTCATTGATGTCAACTATGTCATGGAAATTGGTTATTGATTGTATATGTCGAGGATATTGAGAAAATTGTAATAAAGAAGGTCTACAGGTATTTAGTGTAGGCTCCGAGATGTGTTCCATATTGTTGATATGCTTGTATAGATCTGAGGCATTGTTCATGATTGTTGGTAGTTGCTATATCCAGAATTTGGGTCTATGGATCGTTGTATAGTGTGATATATCTTCACTAGTATGTGAACTATGAATTTCTATGTGTCTGGTTGTGATCCTAGAGAAATATAATTGCTCTATATTTCTCTGTATTTGGTTTACACGATTTGTGGTTCTGAGAGTAAGTTGATGAGGTTGTGTTCAAGTGAATTTTTTTGTCCAGAAAGATTGGATTGTGTTAAGGATGTGTGTGCTTAATTTTTTTGTGTGTTTTACACTCGTGTTGGTCAACCTTCTGTTAAACACTACTTACAAAGTTCATGGAAGCCTTTTAAGGCATGTTGGGACTTATTTAGGTCCTCATTAAGTATATGTTTGGGTCACCCTCATTCTAATTCCATCGTAGAATGTTTTGGCACCGGCCTAATTTGAATTTGTAAATAAAAATGGCATATGGCCAACCTTGGATGGGTTTCAAGGTTGAAGACAGCATAAGTACAAGTTGAGATGTTGATGAAAGACAAGATAGATGAAAGATAGATGTGAGATAGATGTGAGTTTGAGCAGATCAGTGTGAATTTCATGTTTTCTGAAGGCAGTGAGCTGAAGTAATCCAACATCTTTCATGTGAGACTGTAAGAGTGTGAGAAGATTATGGTGGATTTCTTGATGCTTTGAGATAGTTTTCTCTCTATGAAAATCCTCTTCTATCTTCTTTGTAATTTCGGGCAATGAGCCCTCTTTGGACAAGTAAGCCATGTCTGGGAAGTGAGCCCTCTTTGGACAAGTCATGTCTTGGTAGTGATCCTTTTTGGTAGTAAGCCTTTGTATTCAGTTTTGGAATTCTTTATATTGTAAGCTAATCCTCACCTTGTTTTTTCCCTCATTTGGTTTTCCATGTAAATCTGTTGTTATTGTGTGCATGGTTTCATTACTTTTATTTTTTGTTTCTACATTCAATGATTAAACATATTAACAAAGTAAAGGTCTTCTTTAAATGCTTATTGATCTAACTTCTAGTGAAAGTTTTAAAGGTTAAAATTGCTACAACTGATTCACCCCCCCCCCCCTCTCAATTATCTTATTCAACATATATATAAAGCAAGTTGGGTTCACCAAATATGTAAAGGAATAAATCACTTACATAAAATAACTAGGATAATCAAATAATTTTGAACAAATGAAACCAACAATTAACCTAGATTACATCAACGCGTTCTATATAACATTAAAAATAACAACTTATATATATATAAGGAAATAATTATATTTAGGAAATCATCTTCTTTGATGACCCATTTCCATACATGGTCATTTTCTTTGTGGCCTTTATTTTATACACATCAATATACAATGTTAATTGGAAAGTGATCCCAAACTAGAAGTATAAGAAATAACAAACTATATGAAGTAGGAGACATCACAAAAACAATAACACAACGCCCCTATAAAAGACACATCTACATATCCATAGGATAAAAAGATGTGAAAGCATCAATGATGATAGGATTAGTTGAAACAAAGCATATGAGTATGTTAAAATCAATAAGGTATGCATAAAGAGAAACTAAAGGAAAAGGCCTATGAGAATACATGATAAAAAGATGTATCAACAATGCACAAATAAGGGTGTGTGTGTAGTTGGGGTCAAGTAGATATCAACAATAAATATCTAGAGCCTTATATAACTAAATCAAGGCACACAAATAAAAGGGTAGATCTAAACATGAAATAATAACTTACATTCAACCCGAACACACAAACCCTAAAACAAATTCAAAGAAGTACTCACCATCCTAGCCTCTTATGACAAGATTTATTTAAGGGGAGAAGAGGGATTCACTACTCTTCCTCCCAAATACTACACACAACACAACACTAAACTTTTATAAACAAAATAAAAGTTGTACTTGTCTATCCTATCACAACATGGAAACACTCTCTAGTTTGTGGGAAAACCAATTGGGGAGAGTGAATCTCTAGAGTGGGTTGGCTCTCTTCTAACTAATCACCTAATCTAAACACCTTCAGAGGAAAAGGGAGTAGGAGGAAAGACTGAAAATCATTAACACCTACACTTAAGATGATCAGCTAAATGTTGAGATCTTGATGAAACTTAACTCACAACACTTCTTTGACAGCAATTAACTCTCACAATTCACCACAATGCTTTCAGTTCATCAACATTTTGCATAAAGTCCCTTGAAAATAGAATACAATGTGCAACCTGAACCTAATGAAAACCTTGACAATAACCCACAACAACAGGACTAAGAAGGATTCGATTAACTGAATCACAACAAAATCACACCATTACTATGAGCCCATAACAAGAAAGTGAAAAGGAGAAATCTACTGCTTTATTGAAAGTGGAGGAACAAGACATCAAAATCTGATATCATATGAGTTTACAAAGCTCTCAAAAATGGTTGAGAGAGCAAGAAACTAAATAATTCTAAACTCTGAGAAAATCAAGTTTTCTCATATTTATAGCCAAAATGTGACCTGCAATGCCAAAAATAGAAAAATTAGGTTGCTATCCCTCCAAAAGGAAACTCCATCTACATTTTCGAGCTCCCTCAAAAAGCTTGAAAAATAGTCTCCAAAACAACTCCAAATGGCCTCAAAAAGCTGGAAACTTTCTATCTCCCAAAGTTGATCCAAAAAATCCCTCAAAATCAAGCTCTAACTACTGGAAACTGAAAATAGAAACTTCCATTTGGCACCTCATCTTGGAATTCGCCCAAGTTTGATCTCAAGAATAGAAAGTTCTGATTTTGAACTAGAGTGCATTTTAATTGCATTTAAAAACAACTAATCAAGAAATTCATAGAAACATTGCTTAATTAATGTTTTACATCTTGCAGCTTTTGAATTACAAAATGATAAGGCTCCCTTGTTACATCTCATTTTTCCACTTTTTCCCTCAAATCTTCTAACTTACCTCTCTTGATCTCCATTTGTTTTTATTTTTTGCATTTATTTATTGCAAAATATAAAATATTACATATGCAATGCTCCATTACATGCTTGATTTTTATATAAAATATAATAAATATATATATATATATATATATCATTCTTCACTTAGGCGAAAAAAAAAAACTAATGACCTAAGGTCATCACTTGGCTCCAAAGGCAGCTTGGTATGAAATTTCTCGAAGGCAAAAGGGAAGGCTGCCCTAAAAGGGCCATATGCATGATATGTGTTTGATTTTCTAAGAAAAATCAAAGGAAAAAAAAAGGCCATAGGCTTATGTCGGCCTAGGCAATGAAAATGGTGGAATTTGAAAAATAAATATATGTGATAAAAATCGCATGGCCGATTGATAGGGTGAAAACCCTAAAACACAAAAAGGGCTCCAAGCATTCATTTTGACCGTCATTTTAATTGGCCTCTGGTGAAAATGTGGCTCTTCCAATGCGCCGCCATGAGAAACTAGGGTTTGACCTTGGAACCACCATTTGAGCTCCTCTCTTTCAATTTTCTGGTGCATTCGATCCTTCATTTTGTGGTAAGTCTTTGCATACATTTTAATGCAACTTTTGGAGTTCCATTTGATAAGAACAAGGCCTTCATGGCCGTGACTGTTATTGTATTTTGATGCATTTTTTGGTGTTTTTGTAGTGTCGACATTTCTTGCCACTCTCATGGCCGCCAATGGAGACATTGCTTGGAGCATTTTTTGAGGCTTTGGCCACAGCATTTTTGTGTTTCTCCACCTCGATATAGAAGGTAAGCTTCATTTTTTTGCCATTTCACAGCATTTCCCTCTTAAATAAAGCTTATTCAAGCTTTGTCTTGCAAAAACATGAACATTGTGAAGAAAAATTTGAAGGCCAATGTATAGGCCACAGGTATACCTATGTATTCTCCTTTGTTTCTGCAAAATAGACCCTTCTAGACTCAACCCATGTAGTGTAAATGATTCCATTGCTTTGTATCTAGATTTTGAGCATAAACCCTAATTGGGATTTGTGGCTTATGAAGAAATTTTGCTCTTTGTTTTTCATTTCTCTGTACATTATCTCAACACAAAGCTTTTTCAAGCTTTCCTCTGTAGAAAATGTGAATTTATGTGTTTTTTACTTGGCCATTTGTATTGGTCATGGTCCCTGTGTATCTCTCCTCTCTCCATTTTATTTCGAAACATGAAGGGTTTGGCCCTTGCTATTCAAATGAATACATTTTAACATGGAACCCTCCTTTCTATAGGTACTAAACACTTCCTAGGTCATGGCCTGTAGCTTTCATTACATAGTTTGGACATATGAAACTAAGGGTTCAAACCCTCATCACCTTCCTTTGGTATTTGTATCTTGATCTTGAAATCCTAAATGGGTATTATGGCTTTTGAAAATAGATATTTTGGCTTCTCCAGGCTGCGGGCATATAAATGATGATCAGGGTTTTACATTTCTGAATTTAAACATCTTCTACATTTTGAATTATGGAAATGTCATCATGAGAAACAAAACAATGGGGTTTGCTTTAAACCTGAATTAGCACCACTATACTTGAATTTTTTGGAAACATGTCTTTATGATTGGGCTTTCTGTAACTTGAATACATCTTTTTGAGAGAATACAATGACTTTATCTCTCACCCTTGCCACTGTTATAACTTAATTTTAAAATGTAGATTTACTTCATTGTGACACCATTCTCCATTTCTTCAACAACAATTACTTGTCTTTTGCTTCTGCATTTCTAGAAAACATAGTATTACTCATGAACATTTATGTCGAAACACATGATGGAGTTAATGTTCTTCTATCTCATGTATGCAAAATGTCTTGTTTCCTCTATTCATACAACTGCACCTTATGACATGGAAAACTTGACATCATTGTCCCATTTGCTTTGAGACCCTAGCATTGATCATTGCTTTCAAATACAAAATGTTTTATTTGTTCACATATGTCACTATAGCCATTTCACTTATTCATTTCAGCATGCTCATTTTTAGACAGTGGACTTACAACTACTATTCAAGATGCACCAATAATGAGATTCATCCTTATGAACATGCTTAACTTGCGAAAAAATGAGCCTTGTAGAGAACTTTGATGCTTATCATCATATTTGAATGCTTAATTTGAATGCTTTCAGCTCCACATTCAATGATTCAAGGCTATGTAATTTTCTCATATATTTGTAGCATAGGAATTCTCAAGCAAAACTCACCTATTCTATAAATCCTCTTTCACTTATAATTCTATCCCAAGTTGTACTTTAAGCAAACATTTGGTATTTTGAGACAATGTGATGAAACAGAGTTGATCCACTTCAATGATGTTTTTTTAATGCTTCATCTGTAACCATTTGTCATGGCTTCAATGCATTTCATGCTTCAAAACATTTACATTTCATTTCTTTTCCATAGACTTATGCTTCATTTTGTGTTTCATATAAACACTGGATCATGCAATCAGATTTTTCGCTCATAACTTAGGTGAGATCAAAATACTGAAACAAGCTCAACAACTTGCAAATCACCTTCAAGATACATATTGCATTTGTTCCCCAACACTTGATGCCTTGCATTTTGGTTCAACATGCCCTCTTTGCACTCTTTTTTTCCTTCAATAGCTCACTTACAACCACTTGTCATTTTGTCACCGATGGAGCCAGCCTCTCTTTTGTACTCTTCATGCATTTTTTATCTTCTAAACAACAACATGATGATGTGGACTTATCATTGCATGGAAGATTTTGAAATCGAAGCACTCCATTATGATGTTCTGGAGATTTTCATTTACTTCAGCTGTAATTGATGATTTATAAACAAGGCATTATGTATGCCTATTCACTATCACATTATGAGATCATGCACTTGAACAGTTGATCGCTCATGATTTTCAATTCATTGCACTTTGAGAGTTGACTATCCTCAATGGTCAACTATTTGAGTCTTTTTGGAACTTTATGATGCACTCATCTCATGGATGTCTTTCCTTGAGCATTTTGGATATGTTTCTCTCTCAATCCCTCTTTGAATGTTCAAGGGATAGAAAATCAGGTCTCGGCCCTTATGGGAGCCCGTTTTACACCACATGCTTTATGATATTCTATTTGGATCAGTAGCATGACTTGACCTATACTTGCACATGGAAACAAACAATGTTAGATTAAATCAATATATTATTTTGATGTTTCCTCCTTGGCCTCTATCACACTTCTTGTTCTTGCTCAATTGTTTCAATGTATCATTAGCAACATTCTCCATTATTGTTGATAATTCATATAGGAATGTTCATAATTGGAGCTCTAACAACTTTTGATATCTCTTGTAGGTCTATCAGGAGCTCGGGAACAAAGATGGTGCACCATTCCAAAATCAACTGAAGACTTTACAAGCAATGATGATTATGTTCTTTCTTATGTGTCTTCTTTTCTTTCATCTTCAATAGTGTAGAATGTTCCTTTTGATACATTGTCACAGCTACTCCCACGACTTGTGTGGGACACTTGGTTCTTTATTACTCAATGAATATAAATTCAACATTCATGAAACACTTTTTCAATTCTATACTTTTCTCCTTTATGTATAGAGGTGTTCAATTGTACACCTCTATCCCAAAGTATGATCATCTTTGGAACACATTGATATATATATATATATATATATATATATATCTTTCGAACACATTGATATATGATTTACTTCTACAAGGTACATTGATATATTTCATCGGAGGAAACATTGATATCAGAACAATGGAAAATGGACCGCCCAACGACACATCTTACACCGATAACATTTAGTTGGGAGAACATATCTCAAGTTACGCCGACATAGTGGATAAAATAAGGCACCATTGGTAAAATTTGTGCCGATGGAATTCATCAGTGGGAGTATCACCATCGGAAGTAATGAATAACTTTGGGCCTGATAGAACGAAGTCTCTCTGATAGGATTACATCAGATAAGCTACACCGATAAAGGATGCAAGGAAAGACAAATACTTTTCGGAGTGACTTATATCGAAAGATACATCAGCCAAATTATTCATGCAAAGAACAAAACCCATACATATAACCATGTTAGGAAGGGAAGATGTTTGAACGAATAATTTTAAAAAAAAAACTACAGGGTTTCATTGCAATTTCGACAAACATAGCCCGACGAACCACAAAAATTTGTGATGAGGTTGTTGTACACGCAATGTATTTTTTGTCATAATGGAAACAACGGTTTGCTCCACCTCGTCAAAAAATGGATGAACATTTGGTGTTTTTTCGACAATTTCAAATGGGTGTTCTACAATATTTTTTGATTTTTTGCGCTGATAAATGGACGAAGTTACATTGATTTTGTGACAAGCACCGCCAACATTTTTCATGGCATTGATTGACAATGTTGGGTCGTGGTTTTGACATATAAAATTGGGTCATTAAAGCGACAAAAATCCAGCAATAAAATTTAAATCAGTGTTGCATCGATAAGTCGACAATATTTTGTCAATATGTCACCAAACATTCGTCAGAATTTGTAGTCAAATACAGTAGTGTAGGTTCCATAGGTTCGGGCCAAAAATAATGCAAGGAGAAATTTCCACGAGAAAACGGGGGTCTAAAGCCAGTATGGTTCACTGTGAATATTTCATTTCCAACTGGAAACTTTAAGCACTTATGGACAATGGATGGGACCGGATTCATGGAGCGAAGCCATTTGTAGCCTAACTTCACATGAAATTGGTCCAAATTAGATATGATAGAGAATGATACTTTTGATTTTTTCAGTCCTACTTGTAAAGGGAGTGTGATCGAGCCCATCATAGCACGAGCAAAACCATCATGCATTTTAATCCATGCTTTTAGTCTATCATATCTATCTTGAGTAAGTTCATGCACATATAAAAGTTCTTCTATGATCACATTCTCTCCACAGATGGGATCAATTAAGATCCCAAGAGTGGGCTTGTTATTGATTCTTCTGTCTATTTAAAGAGGACCATCAGGTGCATGTTTGATTGTTTCTTCTAAAGAGAAAGTAATGTCAATGGTTTGTTGTTTACGAGGCTTGATGTCAACCACTCCTATCATTGTATCAATAGGAATTTTTTCATTAGTATCCATAGGAATATATTCAACATCATCCATAGGAATTTGTTCATGATTGCTCAGATTCTCATCATCTGTGTCAATATTCATCACATCGAGCTTAGTTTCACTAGCCTTAACAAATGAAATATTATGGTTGGGCATGGGATTGGTTAAGATTTGCAAGTTTTGGTTGGGAGGAGCCACAAACTTATTACCTTTGTCATTTACACCCCCAATTTGGATATGATTGGAATCAATGAGGTCTTGCACAAGATGTTTAAGACGTTTGCAATGTTTTGTATCATGTCCTTTTTGTTGGTGATAAGCACAATAGGCATTATTTCTAAAGCTCGGAAGTAATGGTTTGTTAGGGTCAAGGGGTCAAATAGGAGGTAAGGTAAGCATGCTTTTGTTTAATATTTGGTTCATAATGTTGTGAAGTGTGTTGGGTAAGGGAGTAAATTGTCTTTGTGAATCCCCAAAATATAAGGATTACTCTTCTTTATAGCAACTACTAGGGTATCAACTAGTTGGGTAGGTTGAGAGGTGGAATTTAGTTGAAGGAAACTTTTATTTTTTCTTTTGAAAGGTTGGTAAGTGTTTTGGTTTGAGGCTTCAATCTTTTCGGGACGGGTAGGGGTGGTTTTTGGTTCACTACTGGTTAGGGAATTTTGATAGTCTCGAAGGGCAGTGCATAAATGCATGGAGGGAAATTTCATCATGGTGAGCTTATCCCTTATCTTGCTTTGTAATTTTTCTATGAACATCTTTTGAAGGTGGGAATCTGGAATCTTCACACTAATTTGGGAATAAAGTGATCGGTAGCATGAAATAAAGTCAATGACTTTTTCACCCTCATTTTGCTTGCATCTCATCAAATCAACCAATATCATTTCAGGGACCATGTGCACTTGGAAATGGTTAATAAAGGCCTCAAAAAGTTCATTGAATGAACAAATTGAGTTATTTGGTAATGAAAAAAACCAATCCAAGGCAATGTATTTCAAGGATTGGGGAAAAAATTTATCCAATAGTTTGTCTTCAAGGATAAAGTCACTACACAAAGCAGGTAATGCATTAACATGATTAGTAGGATCTCCCTTTCATCCATATTTCTCAAATCTAGGGATATTTATAACTTGTGGCACCGGAGTTCTCAATATCTCCAAGGATAATGGATTGCTCTTGACATAGTATGAAGGTGGACCATTTTGATTTTGATATATGGTGGAAACTTGACGTTGGATGGATGAAAGGCTTTGTAAGAGGTGGTTAATGATAGGGTCATTTCTTTTAGCATGTGATGGAGATGAATATGGTTGTGGTATGTATGTGTCAGAAGGACTAATGAATGGATTGCTTATGGGAGGATATATAAGATTAGATGCCACATAGGTATAAGGAGCACCAATGGAAATGTTCGAGGTAGGAAGGATGCTACTAGTTGGTTGCATTGTTGTGGTCATTTGAGGATTGGTATAGGTGGGAATTGAGGTTATGGTTGAAGAGGAAGGAGTTTGACTTCCTCCTTGGTTTTGCATATTGTTTGAAGCTTGAGCACCATTAGTGGTGGAAGGAAGATGTTTTTCAAAGATTTGAGTTATGTTACGTACAACTTCTAGTCCCTCATCACTTTTCATCATGCAGTGAAGGTTCTCTGTGGAAGGTTTAACATTCTTTGAAATGTTTTCAATACTTACACTATCTTGTAAATGAACTAAGTCTTCATGCATTTTCATTATATTTTCTTGAAGTATATGATCAACCATTGTTTGGACACTTGGCACAACACTTGTTTGTAAGGTAGGCTTAAAAGAGGTGTCAGAGGTATGGTCCATACCTAGTGAACTAATGCCAACACCAAAAGTAAGAGAGCTCGATAACCCAAGATCCACAATGAGTACCTTATCGCAGGATACCATGAGTCTCGCACTTTGTCTAACTACAGTATTATCAGTGGGACACCAAGTACTATAGCTCATACAAGGGATAAACCACAAAAAGTGCAATGAACACAACATCCTATGCTTGCAATTACACTTGAAATGAAAGAAATTGGAATAACAAAAAATCTAGAAATTGAAACAAAAAACTAAAGGCAACCAACATAAACACAGAAAAGTAATTTCAGACCCTGAAAAACTAGAGAATCAAATTCAACATGGACTAAGATGCCAAGAAGGGCATCTTGGTCCTCTTAGTGAGATTGTGAAGTTCCAGAGGATGAAACAGACTTGACAAATAGCAGAGAGAGATTTTTGAAGCAAAAATCCTGAGAGGGATTAAGAGGCTAGGAATGGTGTTTTAGTCCTAGTAGAGGTTTTTTTGCAAAAAATAGTGAATTATGGAATGTCAATAGTGTTTACAGATTGCCTATGCAAGATAATGATGCCCAAAATAGAAAAATGTGCAAAGAAGTGCAAGAAAAAGTAACTAGGAACAAGCAATTGAATGCAATATGGAATGCATTTTTTTCACTTTTGAATGCAATAAGAATATTTCTAAATGCAATTAAGATGATGAACAATGCATTTTTCAGTTTTTTCAATGAAATGAAATGATGCAAGAAAGTAAAAATTCAAGCTATATGCACTTTCACTAATGCAAATATAGGAAACCCTAAATGCAATTTCACTAATGCAAAATGCAAGATACTTGAGAGGCACTTTCACTAATGCAAGATGCAATCTAGATCTAAGGACTTAATGGACTCCAAATCATAAATAAAATGAATGTGCAAAAGAGTCGGGTTCACCAAAATGATGAGTAGCAAAAAATGGATACCTAAAGAGATATCACTCTTTTTCCACTCAATCATTCACTAATGTCCTAAGGATCCCAATTGGATTGACTAACAACCTCACAAGGTGATTCAATTCACAATTAGGAAGGACCTAGGAGGGGGTTCTTTAAGTTCTAAGGGGTTCACTACCAATGTTAGCACAACAACACACATGATATAAGAAACTCTTTGATATGATGCTTGAATCTTGAAATGGCTCCAAATGCTTGATAAATTTGCTCTTGAATGCTCTCACAAAAGATTTGGATGCTTGATAGATTGCTTAGAATGCTTGTTAGGAGAAAATGAGAGAAGGAACATTTTATTTATACTTATGCTTAATATCCCAAAATTATATCACACTAAGCCAACATATGAATTCATTAAATAAAGGAGGCTAAATCCTGCCTGAATTTGAAATTAAATCTCGAAAATGACTCAAGGAGGACTAAGACGCCCTAGGTGGCGTCTTAGTCCCAAGTCCTAAAAACTTGGGGCACAGACACCAAAAACGGGCCCAATCAAGATATGCCAAAATTAGGGTCCCGAGAGCCTTTGGGGATGTGAACAAAGATTTTGGCACCCGAATGGCTTTCTAGTACTTCTAGGGTTTTTAACCTAAAAGGAGAAAGATGGGAAAAAATGCAATGTACACATTCAAAATCAATGCAAGGATGGATGCAATATGCCTAAATATGATGTCTAAATGCAATAAACTAAAAAATAAAGATGAATATTAATGCTAAACCTAAGATATGCAAAGTGTTTGAAAACACAATGATGTATGAAAAAACACCTAAAAATGCAAGTAAATGATAATAGAATTAAACAAGATTGGAGAGGTGCACCTGGAATCTAAAGTATGATGTAGAGAGACTCTGGAATCATGTAGAGTTGACTAGAAAAGCTGACTAGGACACTTACGCCAAGCTAGGTGACTTAGTCCAATTTTGGGGAAAATCTGTCAAAACAAGAATCTGCCAAATGGGTATCCAAAAATGTAGAAACCACTTTTCAGGCCTAGCAGTGGGATTAATTTTCCACAAATGGTGACTTAGTCCACCTGGGAATCTCAGGAAATTCAAGACAATAATTTTTAGCTTTTGGTCTGCACTTCCCTTCCTAACAAGTGTTTGGTCCAGATTCAGCAGAAAACAGGCTTAAGGAGGTCTCCAAGCTTCAATTAGGGCTTTGTTGACTTTGATGACGTTGATGGATTGTTGACGAATTTTTAACACCAAACTCTTTGAAAAATATGCATACAAGACCTACAAACACACATGCAAAGATGGGGGAAAGGGTTAAGGGTTAAAGTATAGGGGTTTTCCTTGGTCAAACCCTGATTTGGTAATCAAACCCTAGATAATGAAATGAAATAGAAAGAGAATGTTAAATAAACAATATGCAATGTCACAAATTCACCAAACCCTTGATGTTGGAATCTGAATATATGCAATGAAGATGCTCCAATGGATGACTTGATAATGCTTAGAGTGCTTGAATGCTTGATAATTGCTTGACTAATGAATTAGGATGCTTGAAGATGAATTAGGTGAATGGGGGTTAAAATGAGAGGAAAAACCCTTTATTTATACTTGATTTTCCAATATTTCTCGAAAATAACACATCACAAGCTGACCTCAAGGGTAAGAGAATAAAATCCCGCTAGAAAATTAAAATTATTTTGATTTTTGTGCCTAGTGGGACTAAGTCGCCCCAGGTGGCGACTTGGTCCCACTTAGGAAATTTTACTGGGTATCAGGGATTGAAGTGCATTTAATGAGGTTTAATAGGAATATTCTCAAAAATACATTTAAATATGGTTGGAAAGTGCATTAAGGGGTCATTTAAACATAAGAAAGGGTCAATATAGTGATGACAAGTCTAGAAAAGCGTGAAAGTTTGTTGCAACTCTTTATAGCACTTTGAAATAAGACTTGGTAAGTGATAAAAAGGGGTTATTTAAGTGAATTATAATGAAAGGGTCCTAGAAAAGTGTTAAAGTGGGTTACAACACTTCAGAACACTTTTACAAGACATCCTAGAATTCTTAATGATTCTCAAGGGTCCAAGACCTAATGTGAATGTGTTGACCACATTACAACATTAAATCTATGCAAAATCAAGCCAAAGTCCACTAGGAGGTCCTAAACATGAGAAAAAATAGAAGGGTTACTTTTTCTATGTCCACAGTTAGCCCCCACTTTAGTGAGAGGATGAACTTGCTTCAAAGTCACACTAAAGTAGTTGATCATGCAATCAAGAGAGGTTTCAATGAACTAATGCTTAGAAAAAATGAGATAACAACAATCAAGAGGGTTGATCAAGCCCCCAAGATCAAGATCCTATGACGAACTGAACATAAGCACAAAGGAACACACATGAAAATGATGAAAAAAAATGAAAGAGGGAAGTTGAAAGGAAAGAAAGTCGAATCAAGCTTCGATCATTTGTCCATCTCGTTGTGGATCAAATCTAGGATGTTTGTCTGAAAAAGAAATGCATACTCACTCTGGGGTGACGAAAATTATGGTTGTCTATCGGGTGAGAAGGCCCAAAAGGTGAGAAACATACGCTCATGGCCGGTATGCACTCACACACATGCAGGTGGCTATGGGGAAAAGTCATGCCTCGAAATGGGCTTCCCGCTCAACCATACTAAAGTTATACCTCTTGATAACTTTAATAAGGCACCACAAAAGAAAATGGCATTTCGAGCTTCATGAGACAAGCAAAGCTTTGTATGCTTGGAGCTCATGAACAAACGTGATGGCACTATAGGCATGCAAGTTGTGTTATGCAAGGTGACCATATAATAAATGCAAGATGCAACATGCAAAGGATGTTCAAAGGATTCTTGCTTGTTTCATGCGAGATCTTTAACTTACGGAACATTGTGTCTAATGTCTCCAAGAGAGGACCGATCAAAGAATAGAAGATTCGCAACTTAGGGGATGCAATGTGTCGGATCAAGCCACTAAGAGGAATGTAATATTCTAAGATAGATCACGCTCATGAAGGACATCACACCTAGTGTCATCCACAAATCGACAAAACGCATTGTATGAAGTAACAAGGTTGCGCTAAGAACCAAGAAAAAGGAAAAATGCAAATGAGTAATGCCAATGTATGCCCCCACTTTAAAAGAATTGCTACACACTGGTCTGTGAGCAATTACTTTAAAGTAGCAAATGAAAATGCAAAGAAGAAGAAAGAAGACATGAGAGCCAACTTGGAAAGTCCTATGCCAAGTCATAGACTTTTTGAGTAAGGCTACATCATGTGAAGAAAAGGAAAAGAAAAGGAAGGGGTTTACCCCAAAATGAAAACACCAAACACATAAGGGATCTATGCATTTGAGGTCACTATGTTCTTTATTGCAATGTTTTGTAAAGAGCTCAGAACTGTCATCATTCCCTGAATACATAGAACTAGAAGAATGAAACAAAGAGACCGAAAAAAAAGGGAAAAAGAAATTTTTTTTGGGTCAACATGGAAGAGACATAGGGTGTCTCGACACTTTGCATCATCCCCAAAAGGAAACACAAGCAAAATGAAAACGAAAAGAAAAAGGAAAATTTTTTGGGTCAACATGAAGGAGACATTTTGGTCTCAATGCCTTGCATCATCACCAAAAGGAAAACACAAAAAAGGAAAAGAAAAAGGGGCCTTTTGGGTCAACATGAAAGAGACATTATGGTCTCAATGCCTTGCATCATCCCCAAAAGGAAAACACAAAATAAAAGAGAAAAATAAAATAGAAAGACCTTTTGGGTCAACATGGAAGAGACATAGGACGTCACAATGCTTTCCATCACCCCCAAAAGGAAAACACAAAAAAGGAAAAGAAAAAGAAAAAGGGGCCTTTTGGGTCAACATGAAAGAGACATTGTGACCTCAATGCCTCACGTCATCCCCAAAAGGAAAACACAAAAAAGGCAAAGAAAAAGAAAAAGGGGGCCTTTGGGTCAACATGAAAGAGACATTGCGGTCTCAATGCCTTGCGTCATCCCCAAAAGGAAACACAAGAAAAAGATAAAAGGTAAAAGTGAAAGTGATGTATGACATATAGAAGAATGAAGGTACAAATAGAAGAATGTCACAAAGAGAGAGAACATCAAATGGCACATCATGGGGGAACACAATACACACATGCAAAAGGAAAGAAGAAAAAATACAAAATACAAAATACAAAAGACTAGTAAGGTAGATGCAAGTCAACCGTCGAGCAAGTCATCTATCTCCCAAATTCAATCGGTATAAGTGGAAGGTGAATAACGTAGCGAAGGGACAATGACAAATACTTTACTAGGACAAGGCTAACAACTTTTTGCCCCCACTAAGTGTAGGACAAGAATGAGTCGAGATAGATGATGGGAAAGGTCATGTAATAGTGAGAAGAGAATGTTCTACAACTATTACATGATAAGGTGTTGAAGGATGATTTATGGATTTATTGGATAGCAATTATCGGCATCAAAATGATACTTGCTCATTATTTCTTTCAATTGGTGACACTCGTTGCTATGATTTCCAAGAACACGATGATATGCACTATGCGGAACATTAGCATCTTTAGGATAGATTACCAACCTATTCATAGGTGGTAATAATATGAGTCCTTTGTCTAGGAGGATTTGCAATTTCCTTTCACATTCAGGTGGTGGATAGAGAGGAAACTTGAGTTTTTGTATCTTGTAAGGCCTCTTATGTTTGCTAGATTCACCCTTTTCTCGAATGGAAGGAG